>NW_019091418.1:353254-395545 GCF_001949145.1 Acanthaster planci
CAAACTGGAAGTTGTTCAGTTGTGAATCTGTTAATTTTCGACATGATACTTTGAGCTCATTTCATCGTTTGGCAGCATTTTATCTGTTTCTTTAAGTCGGCAACATCAGTATGACTAACAATTTAAACAAGTTCTAATATTTATTTTGTAGAGTTGTGAACGGTGGAGCTTAATCACTCGTCATATTGCTATTGAGAAAGTTGTGCCACTAGAACCTGCAGTGCAATCGATCCGGAGTTGTTCGTTATTCTTTTCTAATGCTCTGTTGATACAAATCTTTTGCAAATAATTCAATGCCATGTGATCAACGATTCACCAATCAGATGATGGGAATTTATGCAGGTGTTGTATAATGCATGACAGTGAATGGTCCTATGAAATTCCGCTCTCGACAATGAATATGCATGTGGTATAGTAATTCTGGATAGAGTGACCTGACTTTGTATGATTTGGTTGGCTGGCACTAGGAAATAGTCTCCATGGCAACAGCAAATGTTGTCTTAATTTTTTCTCCTGACTTCTTGTGCATAAGTCGATGCCCTATGGTCACAAATGGGTTGGTTGTCGGCAGCCCAAGGTGTGTATTTAGCTTGACCATATCGAGGGTGCGTTCCTTGTTTTACAGCGTTACAGCTGTTATCAGGGACAATACCCCCTCCAACACAATAGGTAAAAGAAATCCATTCTGTCATTATTACGTGTAGCTGCACCTCTTTGACATTGATGTTCCCGGTCGCATCACCTTCAAGGAGTCTGATGTCCTCTCCCCAGGCAATCAACTGGCAGTGATTGACACACGTAAGTGAGCTGCGTGGCAAGGCCAGGCCCCAACCCACTGGCCTTGGCCGGTATGAACACACAAGTCTATGGGAGGTGGCATCAACCAATGACCTCCCTAGACTCGCATGCTGTTTCACGCTCAGCCGTAGCATATGGAACTTAACTGTAGTGCATTGGCTACTCGTTAGCTAGACTAATTCTTGGACGAAATGGCTTCTCAAGTTATTTTAATGTACTGAGTGCATACAGACTAAAGCCTGACTTGACTTGTTCCTTGGGTTTTTAATGTTGAACCTTGCTGTTCTAAAACCCGATGGCTTGTGTACAAGCTCTCTCAAGGCTGAATATTTAGAGTGCTAGTTTCACCCAATCAGAACAGAGCTCCAGAATTCCATTTTGTGTTATTTCCCAGGAACATGTGAATGATGAAAAATTTCTGCTCTCAGACAGCATCAAGGTACATGGAGGAGCTGGTGCTCTAGTAATTCAAGATCACTTTTAGTAAACAGCCCAAGAAGAGTTCGTTTCCAAGCGTACTGACCATTTCTTTCTTTTTTCTCACATCTGACCAACCCTCCAGCCTACTGCAAGGTCGGCATTGGCATATGCTACGATATTAGGTTTGCCGAGTTGGCCCAGATCTACAACGGAAGAGGTTTGTCCTGATCTGTCTCTGCATTGCATCTTTGGAGTGAACGAAGGCTTGTCAGGGTGTCTTTTTGACGCCCCGTAGGTCTTTTTGGGACAAGCCGTTATTCTTATGTGAGAGCACAAAACATTACCAATGTTATAGACACACTGTCTTCTTTTCAGGGTAAATTTTGAAACCCAATTTTCAAAATTTGGCTGAAATCCTGGTTCGATCCATACAAATAAAATGACTATCCAATGTAAAAATGGATGGCGGGGGTTCTTAACCCTTCCTGTCAGGCCAGCAAATCATTTCCCTGTAAGGCAGGGAATAAAGCTTTCATGCCTAATCGTTCCCGTTGTGAAGCTGTGATGCGGTTCTTGAGTTTCACCGTGCTCTCAGAATAATGGCAGGTGTAATGCATTTCCCCTGAAAGTTGTTGGCGCAAAATTTAGTATGAAAGATATAGCTGAGTTTGGAAAGTCGAGTCCGTGTTGTCCAGCTCCTACAATCCAAAAGTGTGCCAGTGAAAACCAAAGAAATAATTATAAGGAGCCCATACAGTTCACTGTCTTCAGCTGTTATTGCTTTTCCAGGGTGTAAATTGTTGGTGTACCCTGGTGCTTTTAACATGACGACAGGCCCTGCCCACTGGGAGCTTTTGCAAAAAGGAAGGTAACAGATGACCGTCAACTGGGAACTTTGCTTTAGAATCAGGATCAAAATCACAGTTGAAATGAGGGCTCTGCTGGATGAAATTAAAATGCATTGGTCAGCAGTGGTGTGTCCAGTGGGGGGGGGCAATTGTCCCCCAACAGATTTTTTTTTTTCAAAAAATATGTCATAGGCGAGTAGGAAAGGAAGTAATCGGTATATTTATTTTTCAAATATTAGCACCAAAACTCTGTGAAAACAACACCAGCAAATATTTTTTCAAATATTAGCACCAAAATGCTAAGAAAACAACACCAGCAAATATTTTTCAAGTATTAGCTTCAAAACTCTATGAAAACAACACCGGCAAATAAAAGCAAGGATGTCGGGACCTTGAGTGAAACTTTTGGTATCTTTTTTTCTCCCCAACATCACGTTGAATGAGCCTGAACCCACGTTCGCTTCTGAATCACCCCCCCCCCCCCATATCAAAAGCTGGATACGCTGCTGATGTATGGGCAAATGAGTCAGTACTGGGCAGCGGTAGAATTAAGTTTATGCTGATATTATAGGAAAGACCATCAAATTCTTCTTGAATTACTGCTCAGTGCACTCCAGATGGACAATTTCTGGACAGGATTTGGCTGTTTACAGTTTGCATTTGCCAGTACATGTATGTTGAAAAAGGAAATGCTCTGAGCAGAGGGTATGTTGAATTTTTAGTTTTGTACTTGTGAAAATGAAAGATGCTGAATGTCTTCCCAGCCAAAAAAGTTTTATTCTCTGATTTTGATAGGAGTTTCTTCAAGTACATGTACATGTATTATACAATATTACTTTTGCTGAAAAAATTGACTCCATTAATTTTTTTATATAATCTTAAAAACAGCCATTGACCATTCTCAACTCACGGCTTTATGTATATGATTGTGAAATGACATGTCCAAACTAAAAAGACACTCGCTCTAATTAATAGGGACTCAGGACTTGGTATTCTTGGGGCTTACTAATCTGACAGGAGTTTTGCATGCACACATTCCCAGGGCTTTGGATAATCAGCTGTACGTGGCCACTGTATCACCGGCTCGGGATGAGTCTGCCTCTTACATAGCCTGGGGACACAGCACTGCCATCAACCCCTGGTAAGTATTCCCAGGAGAGTTCAGGCTGGAATGCACAAATGTATCTAAATTTCACGGTCATATTAAAATCTTGTCAAAGCAGGTTCATTTTCTTGTTATGAAGTGTTCTAATTTTTGTGTTTAAAGATGAAGTCAATTCTTTCTGAAACTTGCCGTGTTTTGATGTTTTTCCCCAACTCGGCAGTGTTTCTCCTCCGAGTTTGGGTTCTTCATTGACAAGCTTATGCCACGACATTTTCTTTTTTTCTCAGAAAACTTGTCATTTCTGATGCAAAATGTTTTTGATCAACACAATTTCCTTGATATTTTGTTTATTTTAGTTACGCACGTTTTTCTGTTTTCTTAAGTAAACCGAGTTATGTGTTACCTACAGGGGTGAAGTTATAGCTAAAGCGGACGCTGACGAGAAAATTGTCTATGCCGACATTGACCCAGGTTACGTGGACGACGTCAGAGCCCAGATTCCCATTGGGTCACAGAGGAGGTCAGATCTGTACGAGGTTAAAGGTTAATCACTGCCATCTCTTGCCATTCTCCAAACCTCGGCTCTGTGTGGGGTGTCTGGGTTAGGAGCTCCATTCATTGTTTGAAGCCAGAGGTGAAGCGTTTCCCCATTTAAAACTCGATGGCACTATATTAGAGGTTGAAAACAGTTCTGTTGCCAGCGAGCAAAAAGTAGCCTAATTATAGACGACCAGTGTTTTCTCAATCATGGAAAATTCTGAAAAGTCTCAAAAAAAGTTGTTGTGGAAGATCAAGGAAAAGTGATGGAAAATTGGGAAAAAGCAGGGTGTCCTGGAGGCCTGTCTTGTCAGAGTCCTGTCAGAGGAAGAGAAGTCATAGATTTCGAGATTTTGATGGGACCCAGCCAACGCTGGAGTCATGGCCCAAAGGTGGCCCAGGGATGGCTGGACCAGGCTGAAAAGGTTGCCCCAAGCCCGGCTTGCCACAGCTGGCCCAACTCTAGCCAGCTTTGGGCCGACTGCTACCGGGACTGGGCTAGGTCGGTTAGTGCGCACCCGGGCCAGATCTCGGCCAGATGTGGTATGTCAGTGGTGGCCCAGAGCTGGCAGCTGGTTGACCCAGAGCTGGTTCATATCATTTCAGCTTAGTTACTTATGAGTGCCAACGATATCTGTGATGAGGCAACAGAATTTGTATATGTTTGGACCCCTAACATTCCTTGCAGAACTCTTATGTCCGCCCAATTCAAACACTATTTCAGTAGCCATTGAGTGCCTTTAAGTAACTTTGGTTTGTTCAGACACTGAGCCCAAGTCATGAAAGGAAGACAATTTGAGACCTAAAATAATGTATACTCTGTAAAATGACAACATAAATGTGGCACAATTTTAGGTGGTGATTCCTACGGTTTCTGGTTATATAGCTCCATTTTGTGAAGGGTAAGGAGGTGATTCCATCCCCTTCCATCTCTTTCTTATCGTCTACTTATGCCTGGACTTGCCCAGCCCTGACCCAAAGCTGGCACCAGCATCTATGGTATATGAAACGGTGCTAGCAGTGGGCCATCATGGTCCGCCAGGGCTGGCACAGCTGAGCCAACCCCTGCCGGATCATCCCAACTCTGGGCCAGGCTTGGGCTGACAGTTTGGTGTTTACTGGTGAACTCTGTAAGCTGAGGTTTAGGAAACAACTCTCATGCATAGGATTACTTTTTTTTTTTTAAACTGAAAATGACCATTCCTAGCAAAATCCAATTGGCAAAATTCCCATTGGTTCCAACTGATCGGTGCCAAAACACAATTGGAAAAATTCCAATTGGTTCCAACTGGCAATTTCAATTGGTTATTTTGGTAAGGGTTGTAACGAGGGAGGAGGGGGTGTACTGGGGTGCATCCTCACCCCTTCCACTTGACTAAAGGTTCTGCTTTCGAGGCAAGAAAAGATTTTGAGCTATAGTAGAATATTTTGTGCCAAGAAAAAAAAATTGCCACGGGCTTTGGTGTTTTTTGCCTTGGTCAACCCCTCTTCAGGAGTTTACTTGTAACAACCCCTAAAACAATTGGTACAACCTCATGAATCTTGCTGTTTTTCAAAACCAAAAAGTAAAAGATCTATGCTTGGTCCACTTTGCAGCTCCCCCCACGACAAGTCCTTGTTACGGGCCACTAATTGTAAACGTTGGTAAAACATGCAAAGAGCCTGTGCATTTGTGGCAAATGGGGCGTTACTTGCCACATGTGCATCTATCTTCATCTTCGAAACTGAAACTGGGGAGATTTTGCACTACCCTCCCCCCCCCACAATTGTTGCAATTAAGGGATTTTAAGGCAGTGAACAAAGTGATAAATTGTGTCCGAGAAATGTGTATGAAAGGTTTCCAGTGTATACCTGTGGATTTAGGCGAGATGTCTTCCTTTAATAATCAGAAGTCATTGCATCTTGCCAGTTTTGGACTATTCATTGTGTAGCTGTTCGATCGTACATTTGTTTGTGCAATTCCTGGAATTGAAAAGGAAACCCACAGTTCTGACAATGAAATCGGACCAACTGTACCCCGATCTTTGCTGCAAATGCAATAAACCATTGTCAAATAAATTTTCCAAAGAGGTCCAAAATGCAATATCTGGAGATTTTACCGACTCCCTTGAAAATGATCTAAAGTTTCAACAGCAGTGTACTATCACCCTGTGGAACAGTAGATATAACCCCAACTAATAAGTTTCAAGTACGTGTACATTTGGTCAGTGTGTTCTATAAATTTCTGTTAGGTCTTTGGTTTTTCTAATAAGGCCCACCATTGCTGCAAAGTTTCTATGTACATGTACAATGTATGTGTCTCATTGAGGTCACTTCATAGGTTATACATATTGTCAGAAGTAATAAATTCCGAAGTGATTAAACTGTTTGTTCATTTATACAATTCGATTGTTTTATTCTTTTGAAAATGTTGGTGGACAAATGTTAGCTTATCCTTACATGTAGATAAAATCTACACCATGACATTTTAATTAACTCCTCAGATTACAAAAGTAATATGCTGTCATTGTACATTACTAAGACTGAATTCAAGAGAAAACGACTATATACGAGCAGTACTTCTTTTCAACTGAACATACTGTAGGTGAAATTATCCAAAATAGTAAGAACAAGTCTTGGTTTATATTCTGTGGGAATGTTGACAGTCTAGGCCATTGTTGATCACTTTTGAATTTTTGTTTTCCTCTCATGCAGTAAAAGGTTTTTAGGTTAACCATTCAAATGCAAGTGCAGGAGTAACTTTCATAAAGACTGCTATTTGGAATCTTTCATTATCTTGTTAAAAAGCCAGAAATTATGAAGAATTATGAGGTTTCAAAAAAACCAGTTAATCAAGTAGGAATTATGTTAATTGTCACCAAAATGCCTTTATATCTGTACAGTATTTTTTCAGCAAATAATTTGTAAATTTCATGTGAACCAATGGATTTTTATGTGTAATGTTTGAAGCAGATTAAAGAAAACAAAATTTAAAAGTGCAGTTGCTTAATAACATCACATCTCTTCATTCATATTTACATTTGCATACATTATAAAATATATTGTATTATATAAAAGCAGATTAAAGAATTTCCACTAAATTAAAATGTTCTCTGCATGCAAATATGATATCTTTCTAATTATATTTTCATGTACATTTGCATATATTCCTAAAATATTTATATTAACATAAATATATCATTCATTTTCATACACTACAGCTGCATTTTTATATCATTTGGGGAAATACTCATTTTGCAAATAAACTGGGGGTGGTAAAATTCAGCCTCGGAGGTGAGGTGGGAGAACTTTCAGTTGTTACAAATGTACTTGTACCGGTACATGCATAGGCAGTTTTTCTGGGTCCTAACTCCCCAATTTCAAGCGCCTGAATTCTAGGCTTACAGGTGATTTTAGCCTCGGAGGTGTGGTGGGAGAACTTTCAGTGGTTACAAATGTACTTGTACCGGTACATGCATAGGCAGTTTTTCTGGGTCCTAACTCCTCAATTTCAAGCGCCTGAATTCTAGGCTTACAGGTGATTTTTGCAGTCAATTGTCTTGTTTTTCAAGACTAACCCTAATTTGTGAAGAAGTTGCCACTTAGTGATGGTGGCGACTTATAGTTGGAATCCTGGTTATTCAACTGATATAAAAAGGTTTTTTGAAAAGTAGCTATGAGAGTTAACATATTCCAAATCCAAACCTAAATCTGTTAGAAGAAAATATAAACATATAAAGGGTGATTTCAGTTACAATTCCTAAAAATGGCTTTGTTATAATTCCTCCATGCATTAAATAGATCACAGCTCTTGCATACGTATGGAGGAATAAAAACTCTGACTACATGTACCAGCGAGTGATATATAAAACATTGGCAAGTTTTGATCTCATCCGAAGATGATAGCTCGGTCAGCATTGGTGGTTACCACGGTGACCAGGACCACGGTGTTGGTGGTGAGGTCTCGGGGCATTCGGGAGTAGGCCCGGGCCATCTGATTGGCTACGCTGTGGTTGGTGGCCCAGATGTGCAGAATCTGCTTGCTCCAGCACTCCAGCGAGTTCCGGGAGGAATTTACGACACCTGCCAATCGAGTGGAAAGATCCAGTCCGGATGTTTTTTCAGTTCGTCTTTTTGCACATGTCTCTTTGTATGAAAGTCATACTTTGCTTGTTTCTATACAAGAAAAGTAAACGTTCATGCATGCTGCTCTGAATTATAACTGAACCCATTTACAAGATCCTTGGGGCAAAAGTACGGTTAACATGGACCTTGTGTTATCAGAGAAAGAAACAACATTTTTCTTTGCTATAAGCAGGATGTCTTAGCAGTGGCTCAAAGACGTGTATCCGGGTTCCACTGTACTATATCACAGTGCACTTTTCCGGAAGCATTTCCTTACTAAACTTCCTTTGAACGCACAGTGTGGAAAAATACAGCAATTCACAGCACTGAACTGCCGTCGTAGTTGCCAACAGTGTTTCGGCCACTGTTGACCTGCTGATTGGCTGCAAAAATTCAACTGTGAATGTTTTCCCACATGGCGTGCCATACATACATGCACAATATTACAAACCAACATCAATGGTTTTAACACCCACACATTTTAAGTGATACCCGTGAGATGTACTTTATTCCACTTGTGGAAAACTGGCAAAAAATGACCAGCAAATGATTGTTTTTTAACCGTTGAAACACTAAATGTACATGTGCAGCAAGGACCACATTAAATTTTAACCCCTTTGCTACGAATGACTGTTACTACCCAACCGTTGTGAGGATTAGTGCATACCACACATACAGTCTATTCACCATGCAGCTGCTGGTTCAATGGGGCCTGCTGCTGGACAAAGCCCTCCATTCAGGGCATACCACAGCCCAGCAGTCACGGTCAAAATAATCCTGCCGCGAAGGGGTTAAAATACTTCACCAAGACGAGTTTTAAGTCGGCCTTTTATGCCAAATTCATATGAATAACCCCCCCCAAAAAAATGAAAATTGAGAACATCTAGGAATCCGAGAAAATCCACTCACCACTCAGCTTTTTCTGCAGCAGTTTCTCGGCATCCTCCAGCTCAAACTCCCCCTTGAACTTCATGGCCCTGGTGACGGACACGCCCAGTCTGGTGCCAAACATTAGACAAGTGTAGTCTGTGATGGATCCGCCTTCCGGGTAATAGACAACCTCCATTTCCGTCTTCAGCAGCTGGGCTCCGAAGCAGCGATGCATAAGCTCAAAGCTGAAATGGCCACATTCAAATCAAAACATTAAAAATAAGGACCAGTTTAAATACGTGGGAGAAAAATCAGAGAGAAGTTGGTAACAATCCTTCAAAAGTGGAAGGAGTTGTAACCTCACTGTGTCTGATCTGAAAAAAATGTAGTCACTCCCCGATGACAGCTCATAGGCTTAACTTGAGGCCTACCCCTCCCCCCATTGGTGAAGGAAAAGAAAAATTGGCAACAGTCCACTTTGGTCAGTGTGTTTACCTTTCACTCCACGAAAATGAGGTAGTTCAGATCCTGGTGTGCCCCCCTCCAGAAAATGAGGCCCCCAATTGCCCCCCTGCAAAGTGCACCCCAGTTACCATGGTTACAGCACTTGTGTGAGTCCCTCACATCATCAATAACCACTTTCAAAGCAGATCATCTCCACAAAGACTTGGTCTGAAAAGACTCATCGTTTCTGTACCTCAGCACCTCCGAGTCCACAGAGTTCCCCCCAGCATTTGGGATGCTACGAATCTTCTGACCGCTCTCAGACAGGTCCATCTCAGTCACATGTCTGAAGGACTCGAACTGGGTCCAAATGAAGCCTCGCTCGTTGATGTTGGTCACATGACGCTGGAACCTGGCGGGAGTGACCAAGAATACAGGAGAAATGCAACCAATCAGTGATGAACATGTCCTCGTAACAAAAACACCAGATGCCTCACACATGTGGAGAGCACACATGGATTCTTGCTACACATCGGTATTTCTTGTTTTCTTATTGCCTCCGCTGAAATGGAACAGGGTTTAATAAAACGATGTTAAAGTACCACATGACCACATGGTTTCTTGCAGATCAGCCACCACTGCAGCAGGCAAGCATCTAGTTACACACGGTAACGATACATCAAATCTTAACAAGACACTGGCATGCAACTTTGACAAAACAAAAAACCAGGAAGCTCCAATATTTCCGACATTTTGTACAGCATTTTTCAATTCCTAACGGGACCAGTGTGAAGTGAAAAACGAGGAAATCAGCTGATCCCAGGAAAAGTTGCATGCCTGTAGACTGTGGGTTAATATCAGTGTAATGGTCACCAGTTGTGGCATGTACAGTTATCAATATTGTGCCCTTCTAGCACTGGCTGGAAGTTTGTAATTTCCCCCAACTTGCCATTTACAAAGTTTGGAAGGCTCGCCCGCTACCTATGTACATGTGAATGTACATGTGAATTTTTACACTTAAATGCTGAGCGCGGTACAGCCATCTTTGTTTACAACAACGGCAAATGCACGTCAAGTAATTCATCATTCATTCAAACAAGTAAATGAATGAATGTTTTTTTACAAATTTGTAGGTCCCTCTAAGCCTCCGTACATTCTGCACACCTAATGCAAAACGTGTTCACATGGTGAAAACTGAGCGCATCCTCGTTTCAACTGTCAAGACCAAAAACTTGGATCTGCCCCATGGTTTTATGGCCTGAGGCCGAGGGTTTACGTGTACATGTGCTTAGGATGACCATTAGAGATGCTGATACGAGTCATTATGAGTGCTGAAAATCAGAACGGTTTTACAGAGGCAGATTTTACCTGAAATGATGATAAAGTCGTACAACAAAGTTGGTTCCTATGTACAGATGCACAGGTGGGGAAGGGTTCCTGGTTTTCCGTGTCCGTCGTCCCTTCGCTCCTTCGTTACGCTTTACATAAAACAACCTGCTGGTATTGTAGGAAGTTTCTGAAAACACAACTAATTGGCGGGCTGGGCTTGTGCGGTTCCCCGTCCCCGCCCTGGGGTTCTGGGGGCCGCCGGGGGTGGTAACTCCCGTAATTTTGCCACCCTTGCTTGGAACAACAAAGAAGATGCTTCATGGGGATGGTGAGGGGGTCGCAGGAACGGGGACGCATCCCTCGGCGGTGGGCCGGCACAACGTCGCGGTTGATCATGTTCAGTTCGTCAGTGCAACTTTCTTTAATGAGAAGACTTTCTCAGCAGATCTGCGGTTGAAAAGAAGACAAAAGGTACTTGATTTACTGGTACAGAAAAAATGGAGAATATTGGGCCATGTTATTTAGCATCAACAAGTGTCAGCAAAGCATTTCATCATGTTAATAATGATTTAATTAACAATCATTGTAGGTGTTGAGACATCAGTGAAAATTAAAGGAGTTTTCAAAATGTAACACACACATTACTTTAAGTATGGCTTTTACTTAAAGAATGGCTTTCGAGAGATTTTCAAGCTATTGACACTCAAGTTGACTCTGGTTATGTCTGTTGACGTTAACCCAAAGAACTGTGGTGGAGTTTGCAGTGGTAGCACGGCAGACAATGAACCCAATAGTTCTGGGGGTAAGAACATGAACAGAATTGTAAAAAGGGCCCTGTGTACACGCCTCCATTGATACTGGTGAAACCTGGCAGAAGTCAAAGTGATAAGTCACCTATGTTCCCTACACATGTATGATGTATCCTAAGCCAGGACCCGGACCCATCAGTATTGACGTGATTGTTGCAGGAGTATGGGCCTACGGTACTGTACATGAACTTGGACACAGCTTCCAAATTCTAATTTATTTTAATTAAATTACTGTACATGCACAAGAATTTAACAATTTAGGTCGATTTAATGAATTCAATTTGTTTTAGCTAAGGCCTAATTACAATTTAAATTAATTTATTTTTGTAATGTTGGTGTGAGGGCTCCTTTGGAAAGCTGTATAACTTGAACTGAAAAAAAAATGTCCTCGTTAACGGTTACAATAAATAAAATAAATGAAAATATGCTACATAATAATAACGATAAGCCATAACACGTTTACTTGTATAAAATGCTTGAGCCCATACGCGCACGCGAGCAGGCACATGATGCAAGGCGCGGCGGGAGAATAAATCTCTAATAACTCACCGTTTTGGCCTCAGAATATCACATCATGATCGCAGTGAATGTCAAATTCATGTACTTTACAAGCCACACTTACACTACATTTATCTTTGGTCGATTTCACAGCAATTGCATCAGACGAGTTTTACCGGTATTATTAATACAAGCTACAAGTCTGCGGTTTTGTGTTGTCATGTTTAAATTTAGATCCCGGAAGCTGCATCAGTTTCTAAAACGAACCATGACGTCACTTTCTAAAGGTCTTTTATGTGCGCATGTGCATAAACGGCCAGGTTAGGCAACGGGCTTTAGCGCCCCATTACAAAATGTCGAAGGGCAAAATTTTAACCGTCAACATCTTCTCTCAGTTCCAAACGCGTCTAAAACGATCCTAGCGATTACTTTCTGATCTAAGAGGGATTTTGGTGTATAAAATAAAGACTTCAAACATTTCTTTTTTTTCCCAATCGCACGAGGTGGACAGAAATCGCAGAGCTCCTTCTGCATGAGCTAAATTTAAACAGCGAACTGTATGTACAGTATTTCACATGTCATTGAGGTTTTCCAAATCTCGACTTTAACACCGCTCGTTGCCCTGCCTGGGTCCTACTCTCTGATTATGAAGTTTGAAGCTCAATAAGAAGGAACGTTTTGCTTCAACAAAACTAAACTGTGTACTATCGTCCCGATGGAGAAGTATTTACATTATTTTCGAATACCAATAAGTGGTTTGCATATCGGCGATGAAGCCTGTTGGCGATGAAGCCTGATTTAAAAATGAGGCTACTCTTTCACACAATGCACACTGAGTGCGTCATTTGGCGCAAGGTTTCTGTTTACCGAACACACTCGTATACCGAAAAGAAGCCTTATTGAATTTCTTTTGACCTCTAGTGTTTGTGACAAAAGCAAAAGTTTAAATCTATATTTCATGCATTCTAAAACCCTTCTAGACCATTAATGATTATTTTGTGGTCTTACTTTTTTCTATCTTTTTAAATGTAGCGTAATGTTTTTGTTTTTTTTTAAATTGACGAATGCCTCATTGTCTTTTACTTATTGTTTGGGACTGTTTGCCTTTTGGCAATAGTGATTAGGTTCACTTCTTTTACTCCTGTCATCTTGTCTGGTGTATTTTCATTTGGTCCAATGTGATGATGACAAATATTAATAATCTATTGTTTCTATACAACGACATTAGAGGCTTTCCCGAAGACAAAAGTGAAAAAAAAACTTGGAGAATCTCAGACAAAAAACGTTCAAAGTTGTGCCCTTGTATATTTTCAAAGGACCCCTTACACTTGTTACGTACCTCATTTATTTATATGCAAATAAATTATAACTAATTAATGAGTTGGTCCAAATTAGGTTTTGTCTTTTTTTCTTCCTCTGAAATCTGAAGTAGCTGCTACTCTCTCAATGGAGGCTTTGCGTGGTAGCAATCTTGCAAGGCAAGTCTTTTGTTCCACATGGAAATAAATGCAAAGAGCATGATTGATTGTGATGTTTTGTCTTAACTAGTTCTGTTTATTTTGCATGTTTACATAAAAAAAAACATTGCTTTCTGTTGGGAGCACCTCGAAAATTACTTGCAATATCTGGCCATCAACTACAAAAACCACAGTACACTGAAGTTCAAGCGACATCCTTTTCTCAACCCGTCGCCGATTATTGCCTGGTACCCAGAATGCATTACCAGGGAAACCAGGGAATCGTTTGGAGGTTGGAAAAATCTTTAGTCCTAGCTCGACGCCATGGCCTTGTCTTATTACTTAGCTGCGTATCGAGGGCATGAATCCAGGGGGAGGTTGGGGTACCGCCCACTTTTTGACAAGGGAGGGTGGACTATTGAATCATACCCGTAACTTTTTGTTGAGAGAAAAAAAAACTTCAGGCTAATTTGTGGGAAAGGAGTTATCAACAACCAAAGTGTAATCATTGGCACTGAAAGAGGGAGAAAAATAACAATTGTAATTACAAGAAAGAAAGCTATCAACACGCTGTTTTGATACAAGAACCAGAGGTGTAAGTCCCAGACATATAAACGCATAGCCTAGATTGACCACCAGTCTTGCGCGCATAACCGGTTGATTTTGAAAAGTATGGGCAAACAATGGACGAAACGATCGATGGCTGCGTTCAGTGCGCACTGCGAGTAAAAATGCAGTGACACTGTATTTGTATACTGTACAGTACATGTAATAGTCTTGTGCTCTCAAAATACGTTCCCTTTTTTCATCTCCTGTACGGCTGTCTCTTAATTAATAATTCTTTCGAAATGTTGCCAAAGCATCGTTTTGAATCTTCATGGGCCGGGTTAAGTAAATAGAGGATTTCTTTCACAATCGACAGACGGCTTCATAGAACTTTTAGGCTGGAATTCTTCAACTGTGCATTAATTTCTTATTCCGAGGAGTGAATTGGCCCATAGTTTCGATTTTAGTCGGGTGCCACGCAGATAACGGAATACTCCTGTAGATCATCTGAATTGGATCGGTGGTCTGTGCGTGTATCTGTGGTGTGAGTGTACTTATTACAAATGTTATGCGCCCCGCCCCCCGTGTTATAATGGTGTCAGCACCCCACCCGCTGTTCCGAAAGAATCCCCCATCAGGCCCCCAATCCTAAGTCACAACTTCACGCCACTGCATACGACTCCGCGGAAGCGCTAACAGTCATGACCACAGACCCGTGTGAAAATGTAAGCCCAGTGCCTAGTTATTCAGCCAGGACTTTGCCCTTATCGTCAGGAAGTAGCCGCAAACCACACGCAAGGATAAAATGTCGTCAGGCCTGAAGCAGCTGGAGGGGGAGAAGTCAAGTAGCTGTGACCCCGTAATAGTATCTGCCGTATGAGCAGAAGCACCCCCTCTACGATTGGCAAGAGCCGTGCTGGGGGGATATTCGTTTTGTTTTTAGCGATCGGATATGACCGTCATGCGTGTATTTCACGGTCGTTCGTGAACCAGCAGTTCCTACCAAAGGAGCTTCAGCTGAAAGGATAACTGCACCCTGTCTTGGTCCGGTTTGGCCGCTCGGGGCTCATTTCCGAGATTATATCTGGGTTAAAATGAATACATATTTTTTTTATAGTTGATGATTATCGAAGTAAACTTGCTGAAGGATTATCAGTGTCAGAATACTGTTGCTATAGTTATGAAAACCCCGTGTAGACGTGTCAAGATCAACAGAAAACAAAACAAAACAAAACAAAACAAAAAAGCCGACAACAAGAAAAGACAACAGGCGTTAACACACCGTCCACTTGCCCCCAATTTACCCTTAACTGGCTTTTCTGTCCTTTTACATGTATATTTAAAATTCAAAAGAGATTTTGGAGATGAAAAGAATCGTGTAAGCCTATTTATTCCTACAAAGTAACAATGACTTTTTAACCACACCGAGCATTTTTCGTAATAACTACGACGTTGTATGCCCAGGGAGATAATGAAAGTTAAACTCCATCGGTGACATGTTTGTACAAATGCACTTAGTCTAGTTATTAACAGTTAGCTACAAAATCGAGTTTTATGTAGAAAGGCCAAGATAGTGTGCTTCGAAGTCATTTAGCCCTCGTCAGAGTGTACACACAACGCTCAAACGTCAGTTTTTAAAGTCATTAAGTTTATCAAGTAGCCTAGTGGTTTTAAGTTTATAAATCAGAAATTCGATGATTTCTGGCCTAATGATATTCTTAAACAGAATTAAAAACCATTAAAATGAGATGAAATGTGTCAACGTGTGACTCATCAGACAAGAGCACAGTTCGACATCACGGTGTAACTACACCTACGTCAGGGAACATGCCTGTTCAATGGACGCTAGATTTCTCTCAATCGTACAGGTATGTACGATTGAGGTACAGGTATGTTCTCTCAATCGTACAGGGTGTGACCCCCCCTGACGGGGGGGGTCACACCCCAAGGTTAGGGCGTTGTCTACACATTTGCCTTCTGTTTTCGCTTCGATCTTCGTTCCCCTATCTTCTAGGCACACTGTTTGCTTTCAAATTAATACACCGCTTCGCCAACCAGCCTCAAAAATCGGTTACGCTTCTTCCGTATATAGCCACACTCAGGGTTACGTTTCGTCTAAGCCTCGAACGATGAGTGTAAATAAGGGGGGGGGGCAGTGTGGGGTATGTACGTGTATATCCCCCACCCCACTTTTTGACCAGGGGGAACGGGCTGTTGAGTCACTTCCCCCACTTTGTCGTGCTGAGAAAAACAATTTACGTGAACAATTGTTTTGATTTCCCGACACCCGACATGTATTCATGCAATGACAGTCGGGGGGAGGGGTTGAATAAAACCGTAAATGCGTCTTTTTGATGTGAGGTTATGTAGGAGTGTGATACATGTTACAGATGTACATCTTCACCATGAGCATTGCCCTCTAGTGTCATATAGTATCAGTCTCCCCCTGCTTTAATCTGTTTATCAAATTTCTATGCCTGGGCAAGTCATTTTCCCCACACGACCCCATGCCCAAGTTCCCAGCACAAATTTACCCCGCTGACCTCGACGTTAGTCTCGGTTAATCTGTCACAGTCTACTTCTACTTGACGTGTTCAAGAAGGTTTCGAAAATGATGGCGCTACATCCCACTCAATGACACTTCTATCGTGATTATTTGTAATCTTAATTCCAGGCTCGGAACGATAAAGAATCCGGAACCGAAAACAGACTAACCCAAACAGCGAGATGCTACAGTAGGAAGCGTGCCGGTAATTTATTATGATAGGCACCTGAACTGCCTAACAGTTTCATACAGCATTATTTACCTCTAGCATGGCTCCCGTCCCGTACGTGGTCTTGCAGGCGTCCTCCGAACGTAGGGACCGGTAGCGGGTCATGACACCTGATCCGACTACCTACCGCTACTTGTAAGCGAGGCCTGTGCAGCAAAATAGCCACGCTCTAACTTTGATGCTAATATATTTTCGTATGTTGGAATATAGTGGGCAAATTTTATATGTAAGGCTTGTTCGAGCCTTCCCGCTTGTAATGTTTTTGACGCTGACTAGCCTTACTTATAAGGTATTGTATCATACGATAATATATTAACAACACAGTTCTTGCAGGCTATTTTGCTGCACGGGCCTCGATCGCTTATAAGGTGGGTAGTCGGATCGGGTGGCCATGAAACCGCAAATGAGCGAACGATGCCGCCAAATGCACAAATCAAGCAAGAGCTGAGAGAATATTTTGCCTTATCTTCTTTGTTACCCAAAATAACTTTACCATAATTTGTTTATCTAAAATTTAACACAGTAACCACTGATGTGAAATAAATTGCAGTAAAATGATTTATTAATGATAACCATTGAAAAATAAATTGCCTCGCTGTGATCATTAAAGATTTAGTAAGTACGGTACCTAAGTTTTATTCGCCTTCCCGTTGAACGTATATGACATGTTAAATCGTTGCTATTGGCCTGGTAAAAACTAAAATGCTCAGCATCGAAATTGACAGGGTTAATCGCATACGTTTAATACCGATAGGGTTGGGGACCACTCCATATCTGCTTCGATCAGAAAACCCCTTATTGGTTGAAAAGAGCCATATTTGTCAAGAGTTTGGTAGTAATACAACCGTAACGCGTTCATTTCCTACTCGTTTGTGAACCAGCAAAGTTAAATTCTGACCAAAGGCACCTCTGTTGTTGAGAGCATTGTACCCTCCTTTGGTCCAGATCGAGGTTCATAGGGTTTAATGTGCACAAATTTTATGAAAGAAAAAGGCGGTCGGCTGAGATGTAATCCATCTCTGACTGCACATTTGGTAGGCGGTTGGGGAATAGACACCAGTTACGAAATCTACTTCTTGCATTTGGTTTTCTGCACACTTGCATTGTCTAGCCTTGTTAATCACATATGCAAACTTGTCACAGTGCCGATTTCAGTACCCTTAACATCGGTCTAGTTTGTTCACTCATCTGTGTCAATAACATCACAAGCTGTATACCGTTGCAAAGAGGGCATTCTGCCCTTTCTAGAGATATATTTCTCTTTCCCATATATAAATTAGTTTTGCCATTACAGTAATTTTTATCTAGGTATAGTTTTTAAGTGCACCCTGTATACAACATCATTTCATTTTAGCAGTTATTCTTAGTGCCATTTACATCATTTTTCCTGGACTTTGTCCAGTTTTGGCAGCCACTTTGGTCTTCGTCTTGCAAAGGACACCAGAAAAAGTTTGTTAGAATAAAATAAAATACATCTACCAATATTATTTATGCTTGTATCATTTTGAAGTCGTTTTTGTCTTTTTCATTTTTGACTCTTTTGGCGGCGGTATTGGCTGCTATCTTGGATATCTCCAGAGCACCAGGGTGTTATCCCTTTTAGCATCCAAAATGTGTCTTAGAATCTGAAAAGACACCAACAAAAAAGGTATAGTTTTGAGGGGGGCACGGCCCATATACACATTGGACTACGTGTGTGCCTTCAGTTCTCTGCAGGTGCGAATCCAGAGGGGGTTTGCATTCTTTGCCTTTTTTATCAGAGGCCTAGACGTCTAATTAAGGGTTGTGAGGCCCATTTAAACGCACACACCATTTAGGGGTTTTATTTGGTGTGTATGATTACGGACAATACAAAGAGACTGAGTAGCTTCACCAATGGCGACAATTACATGTAGTAACACCCCTTTCACGAACAACGATTTTACAGACTTTCCTAAGCAAAACCCCCTGGATCAACCCCTGTCCTGCAAAAGGTACAAACAGGGCACGTCCAATTTGCCTTTGTGTACTGTGCTATACCACGTCCTGATAAGCCTCAATCCCTGCCTTTCCCCTTCTCCTGGACGAAACCAAGGCCAGACGCCCTTGGTACATTCTCCAAATTACCACCCCCGTGATTTAACTGAAGCATCTGCCACTGCTGGACCATTTGTGTCACTAATGATTTTTTTAAAATTACAACTGCTCAGTCGTCAAAGCCAGCTAGTCACAAGACCATATCATCATGTCAGAAATTTTAAAGAGCAAAGAGCCTAAAGTCGCTGAACTCAACATCAGTTGTATGAGACGATCCAGTCATATGTAGGACTATTTTTTTTGTCCGGATATGACAAACATGAATGATAATCAACGCCGTGTGAATCGCATAAATTCGTCGTATGAGACATTTGACAGGACATAAAGTTTACTTTACGACTTCATGCCATGAATCTGAAATTCTTCACCACAACCTTAAAACCCATTTAGCATACATTTTTTTTCGGATCGTCTGTAGCCCATCGTGAACGGAACCGCGACAGAAGAGTGATTATATACGTGACGAGGCCGCCTCCAATGCCAATTCCGATGCTGGTCTGGATCTCCGATTCGTTCTCTGAAAACGATGATTTGCTTGCCAACAAACGCAGGGTTAGCTTCAATATCAGCAGTGGGGCAGGAGGGTAAAGAAATATTGGATTAGCTGATTAGACGACAACTTTTCCAGCTGGTGTCTGTGCCCTAAAGGTATTAGGTAAAGGGTGATTATGCTGGAAATGGACCAACGCGTACAGTAATGCTTACAGGGAAAAGAGCAGACAGAGATTGGGCAGGAGGTAAATATAAGGTAGATTACACAGCAAAAACTGAGGTGTTGAATTTGACATACACCAACACTTTCCACTGGTGTTAAACATGTTGCTGTTAGTTTAACACCCTCCCATGCATTATTAAACTATAGGTGTGCAAAGTAACACCAGCGGCGTTAAAGTAACACCCTGTGGTGTGGTCATCTCATTGTAACAACAGAGTTTTTTTTTTCAGTGTGCACAGTATTCCCGGTTGGCTTGTTGGACAGAGACAATAGTTCACATATAACATGTAGACAGGTTCATACTTTGTGTCATGAAGGCTTATAGATGTGGGAATTTTAGAGAAACCAAGGAGTAAAGAACGCAAACTCATGCAGAGAAAGAAGACGAACAAGAAAAACGAAAGAAAAATTAACACAAGAGACGTGAACTCAGCTTCCAAAAATTCAATTCATGGTGACTACAAAAAATATTTGACATTATGTCTTTCGGAGCCAACGCCCTGAAGCCACATGCCACGGATAATGGGCACTGGCTTTAACCATACAAGAACGGACGGCATAAGGAGATTTCAAGGAACTTTTAAATTAAGGACCAATTTCGGTATTACATAAGAGTATAAGAGTATATACAGTATATACCATCCTAGAAGAATGTGATCCTGACATTTAAATTGTAAAATAATCCAAATCACATTTTAAGGTCAAAATATCAGCTAATATTGATCCAAGCTTTTTAGTTAAACGTTGTGGGTCGTAAATGATGCTCATAAAGTTGCCTCAACCGCGTGAGACCTTCACGCACACACTCCATCTCGCCGCTCCTCTCATTACGCACAATTTCTCATTAGGCTGGCCATTCTCAACGGTCCCAGTCCAAGGCGCCACTGGAAGCTGAATCATCACTGAAGTAATGCTAACTTTATTATTTGACAAAACAGTCATATATTTAAATAAACATTAATACAAACTCTGCTTTTTTTAGAGAACTAAATAGAACTAAAGTGACATCAGTAATACGTTTTTGGTACACTTACTGATGAAATAAATCCATACTTACTTACATTTTTCTCAACAATCAAAATGGCACCCGATCAGTCAGTCGAATATGAATCAACACAACAGTCTCAAGAACCACGTCATTATTATGAAGGGTTTCATTTCAAAATGAGATATACACCATTGGAATAATTATCAACGCAATACAATTAGTGAACATTTAAGAGCCAAAAAACAAAGTACCAGGTCTCCATAAATGTCCTGACTCATTGCATTATTTTAGTCAAGCAAAACCTATAGAAACTGGCTGGAGGCAACCATGAGAAGGTTAAATTCAGATGAGGGACAAAATGGCGCTTAATTCGTTTTCTTTGGAATAACCACCCACATTTTCCCCAGCATTTTTGAAGAGTTGCATTCAAACTTTTCCAGTTGTTGCGACATTTCCAAAGGGATTGTTCACACCATTTATCAAACATTAGGTCTACGCAACTCATCAAGGTATGATAAAGAGTTGGTTCCAACATTTTCAAGGTTTTTTGGCCCAACATTTTTCCGATACTACCCAACTGGTAAAAAGGTGATATATTAGATATTTAAGATTTCTGAAGTGTTGGACCCCATCATTTTTGCAACACCTTTTAAATGTTACATAATGGATTGACACTTTTGTAACATTTTACAAGTGTTGGAATTCGTAACATTTTAAAAAGTGTTGAATCAATAAGTAAAGAGTGGTCACTGACCAAACTCATAGAAAGTGTGGACTTTAACATTTATTAAGTTAAATTTAACACTTCAGATTTTAGAGTGTTAATTCTCGATATATCTCATTGTAAAGGTTTATTGGTAGTCCTTTGGCTTTATTCAGTTAGTTAAAATATAGGAGAATAGCAAGGGTTGGTGGGCTTGAAGGATTAGTATATTTGTACGAGCAGGAATAAGACACAATCGGCAAAAATCTGACAGCAAATTTAAGGACCGAGTGAGCAAGGATAATGTGGCGATGACCTGTCGAACAACCAGCTGAGGTGTAATACATACTAAATGAATATTTGAGCTTTTGGTTAAAGAGGTCGGTAGGGAGCATCACCGGCATCATCTGCCCCTTCTACAGCCGAATCTTGAATAGCCTATCGCGGCAAAGCTGCATGGGTCCTGCAGGCCGTTTTTAATTTCACAATGAAATAGCAAAACTCATCGGTGTACGTGATGAAAAGCACTTTCAAAGCACCTTGGGGGATGTGGAGGGGGAATCGTGCTTTAAACAAATACGACAGTAAAAGGGAAAATTGGTCAGAGTACGCTTTTGTTTGGAAAGACATCTTGAGAAAAGACCTTTAGGATTACAAAGTGCGTTTTCCCTTTTGTGATTGGACCATGTTTCCCAGGGGTGTTGAGTAGAGTGAAAGGTGGAAAAAGAAGAGAAAAGAAAAGAAACGAGAAGATCGCTCAGCAAATGTACGTGTCGATGACCTCGGAACCCAAACCACACATATTAGGGACCACATACAAGATAAGCACCTCCGAAGAGTTTGACAAATTACCATTTGGTGTTGTTATTTGAAGAAACCAGTTACATAAATGAACGTGTGGGTGTGAAAACTACACGTTGTGACTTTGAAAGTATTGTCAAACTGATAGAAATGAAGTGTAGGCCTACACATTTTGAATGTCGTGTGAAATTAGGTTACCAAGTACGGCAACAGTAAGAAAAAAAAAGCCACCCCCCCCAAAAAAAAAACAAAACAAAACGAAAAAACAACAACAACACTAGTATGCATGCCCACACGCCCATAAGAACACTTTTATACCACGTTCGTCTCTTGACCATTCATATAAATTAGTTTTTTGGGTGTATCCTACATGTATTACCCTACTGGCCCCCTTTCAGAACAGAATTTATCGATGATTCTGGGATCCGATTTGTAATCCTAACCATAGTGTCTGTCTAAGTTGTTTATTTAGCCTTATCTTCGCTTTGGATCGCCTGGCCGTGGTCTTTTTGCAAACTGTTGGTTTGGACAGGCAGACGTGGTCTCAAACGACATGTTTTTGACTGCGTTGAAATAATCAGTTTACAGGTGAGGATATCCATTTCATGAAATGTTAGTTTCAAGGAACCAAGAGAAATGTAATGACAATACAGTTCCTGTGGTCAATATATCATTTAATATCAATTTCAAATACAAGACAAAATGTCATTTTTGCATTTAATAGTATTACAGGCAAATACCATATCACAAAATGGGGGTTACTTCACTGCGCACTTCGAGAGTCCAGTTCTAGATGCTAGGACAAAAGTGAAAAGAAGTAGAATAGTTCTAATTAACTTGAGATGAAATGTCTAATTCTGGCGTGTTTAATCCCTGCATGAAAAAGAGACCCCCAAACCGGATTTGGAGGCTGGTCAGCACGTGCATATATTCTATCCTTGCGCTCTGAGCAACCGTGTATTGAACGTGACAAACTAATTATTTATTCTTGCCTGAAGCCGATGAACCGTAACTCAGTACAAATATAAGTGTAGGGATATGCGTTTTAGCAGCCGTCCAGTTGAAGTAACAGTAATTCATTCATAGAGGTCATGAATATTCAGTGGCTGTTTGTTTCATAGTACTTGCTATTACAACTACTGGGTTCTTTTTGAATAGTCTCAAATATCGTTCGTGCAAGAGTTGGACTGTCCACTTACCTCATTAGTGTAAAATCACTGTTGTCACCGTTATCTGAATAATTTAGACGATAGAGATATTTTTAATTGGGTTTTGCGAACAATGAGGGGGTGGCACCCAACACTAGAATAGCACGCACGTGGTTTCGCGCCCTCTTGCCTTGTTGCTGCCTAGATGACAACGGCATCACAAATTACTCTCTTTTCCCAGGATTTAGGGGGTAAGTCATTCGCATTTCTGCCATTGAGCTTGTCCTGCCAAGTTCATGGAAGACATTGATCTGTGTGGCTTTCAGTCTGATCTGTTCTTGCGGCTCAGGTCGAGTGACATTTGCTGAGTGGTCAGAGTTTCTTTTTGAAGTAAAATGGCCTTTTTGTATGTAGACATCGAAAACACAGTGCTGCGTTGCATTAGACCATGGCAGCGTAACTTACTATACATGTACAGTACATGTAAAGCATAATGTGCCGTGTAGTACGGGTCGTGCGCTGAGCTCAACTGTGTACATGGGTCGTAATTACTGGACGCGCTGCCCCTGTACTTAAATTGCATATTCTTATGAGTTGTCAAGATGGTTTTGTTTTTTGTATTTAATCCCATAGCCATTTCCTCGGCTGGTGCCCCTTAAGTATTGGTACTGCACAAGGAAAGAGGCACTCACCATTTACACTACATAGTACATCGGGGTAAGGCTGGTGTCTTTTTATGTACATGTACTTGCAAATATGAACATGATCAGTCAGCCAATTATATCATGTCAATCATACACACATGTATTGGCCCTTGTGGGTTAGATATATGTAGTAATTGTCTTTGTGTCAGCTCATGGATTTATGTATCTAAAATATGGATGCAACCTGTATTGTATAACAACCGCAAAGCGAGTATTATAAAAATTTTAAAACATATTTTATTGTCTACAGTTGACACTTTTTTTTATTTTGTCTTCCTGATCTGGAATTCATAAAAATAAATTTCTGGTGGGCAACTGTACCCTGGTGGTACATTTTCTGCTGGATGATGCTCAATATCTCTTTACGAAGGTGAACCTGACCACCCTAAGGTTCACTGGGGGGCCGCCTCATGACATAAGCATAAAACAAAGATACAAGCAACAAGTTTATTGATAGAATTGCCGAGGCCTCTTCGTAATCCTCGAATGAACTCCTTTCTGCTCCTCCAGCGTCCACGACCTTTGCAGATTATAAGAAAGACGAAACCCCGGCCCCTCGAAAAGCATTGAAGGAAAAACAAAATAGGGGAAAATCCCTTTTTCGCCCCGCTAAAATGTTGGTGGCAATAAAGCAAACCATCACTTTCACAACCCTCTAGAATCAGCGGTTTCGAACCCAACAGAATACGAGCCACTCTGCAAAGAAAGGTAATATATTAATGGACGTGCTTACAAAGAGTTGGCAATGAACAGGGTAGAGGAGGGGTTTAGCCGACTCAAACTTTTCCTGTACGATTTATCCAGTACAAGACTGTTTCAAAAAAAAGTGACTGAGTGCCCGAAGCAGAGGCAGTATAAAGCCAAATCACTTTAAATGCAGGCTATTAACTCAATGGGGCCACTGCAAGAACAGTCATCTGGATGGAGTGGTACCATCTGGTATGGCCAACTCCCAAAATGGCTGCACAGCGGTGACCAATTATTTGAAGCTTCAATTTCTTTTGCATCCAATCAAATATCCTCATGTAAGTACGGATCCGCGCGCAGTTTATTTCAACATTCAAGTGAGTTGTTAATATTACAAACGAACGTATTAGACTTGTCGCAGCCGAATTTCATCAACAAGTGTCATAGGGCACAATTTTATCAAATTTATGAATGCAAGGATATTCATCATTGTGTAATTTTGAATAAGAACTTACCATAACAAATACAAAAACAAAGCATATTATGTAAGTATTAATTTTAATGTATTCAGGAAACAGTTACCCAACATTGCCATAGTTTATCATCACTTCACATCTTAACATACATCTTAAACCACTCTTGTGACGTCATCTTATTCGATAAAGTGTCGATTGTCTTAAGAATATACAGTTTTTAAAATGTACAGTTTGGACATTCTTCAAAAACTGACAGAGCAAACTCACGTTAATAGACACAGAAAAAGCACTTGTGACAAATTACAACGTCACACACGGTGAAAAACGCTGTGCCAAATAAAGTAGATTGTTTTAGACGTCCAGTGCGGTTAACACTCAAATTTTTAGATTTGACGCGGTGACATTTTTGATGAGATTAGCGATTTTCAATTAAAGTGAGCCGCTCCTTACGTTGTACTACTTAACATGTAATGTTTTGACGTGTCTCCTTAACTTGTACATACGTTTTCCATTTTAGGTTCATTTTTATGTATCCCTTCCATTTTAGTTGTATTTCATCAATTGCTTTTCATTTTATGTTAGATTTACATTCTAATGGTTAGGCATATTTTGTAGTATTGTTATCATTTTTCTTTGTGTATTCATTTTAAAATTCACATTTAGCCACTCTACTTTCGGTTAATTTTTAAAGAGCTTTAACTCTTTCTCTGTTATTAAACAATTTTTAAAAACAACTTCAACAATCATAATTCATGCAAAATTTTGTAGAACAGATTAATTGTTTAGAAACTTAGGTATGATACTTCCCAGATGAATGAGATGAAATTCCAAATGCATGTATTTCCAAACGAACGAATTTTCTTTGGTAACTGAGGGGTTTCAAAGAGTAAGTACGTGCTTCCAAGGTTTTAAACGTAATCTTCATTTGAAGAGAAAGTAAACTGTTGTTCTCAAATAAGTCACTCTAGAAACTTGCTCGTTGGTGGTGAAAAAGGTCTCCAGCTCCGTACAGTCATATCGATAGTTTTTGCTAACTTTAAATGAGCATATTACCGCAACTAACATATAGATAGAAATCCATTTGAACCGTAAGACAGTGTGTGCCATGCAATACACTGATGGCGTCGACTGCATGTCTGTGTAGCTTCGTGTAAATCATCTACTGTGCTTGTGAAGGAAAACTAGTTGTGCACCCAGCCGAGGAGTTGCTCAACGGGTTGGGACAGGAATGACGCTTTTATGTACATGCAAACGTACATAACCAGCCAACGCTGGACAAATGATGAAATTCATCTCGCTGCTCTGACTCTCAAAGCATCAGGAAAGCCTTTTTGTTCTTTTCTACGATATAGACAATAATAGTGGAGGGAAGGACGTGGTTTAAGTCCGAGCTTCTTTTATTTGAATCAAAGAATCTCCACCTTTTCGTCGTTTCTCCATAATCTTAACTTAATATTTACTCTCCAAATCCGAGCAAGCGCTTGAGAAAAGATGATTTTCTTGGTATCTTTGAGAGTCTGCAAAGCATGATGCAGCGGCACACATGTTTAAAGTCCGGGTGTCGGGCCGTGTAAATAACAGGGTTTATACAGCTATTGGAGAAAAGAAGTAGGCCTAAAAAGGGGACAAATTTGTTGATTCTGTCCTTGAGGACTGCGACAGTTATCAAGTAAGGTGCGCAACACATCACGAAGAAGAAGACAACTAGCAATAAACTGAGCGTTACGTGGATGTTTCGACGGAATGGAAGCCTGAGTGGACGAATGCGCCGATTTGGAGTGCACTGGTCCGATGAGCGAGACTGCCGAAGCTGGCCTAATCTTCCCGGTAGCCTCATGGCACCCCCGACTACAGCCAGGCCCTGCTGCGGTGGAGCAGCTCCGATTCTCTCTTTGTGCCTTTTCACCCTCAACCCGACGTATACACTGCTGACGAGGACGGCAAGGAGCTGCACAGGGTAGAAGACTACCATCATGATCTTGGAGAATACACCAGAGCCCGGGGCAGTAGGGTTGAAGGAACAAGAACTTAGTTTATCATCGTACTCATACGCTCCAAATTCAGATAGAATGGGCAGGAGGCTGACAGTAAGAGGAATCAGCCAGGTTGTAGTGACGGTGGCTGCCAGGCAGCGACGGTCGAATAACCATCTGAGATGACTTTGGTTCTTTCGGCTAGTGATCAGAGCGCGGTGGACAGCGATTGATGCGATGTTATTCATGCTACAGCCACTACAAACGACAAGTATGAAGCCCTGGAAAGCGCAGAGTTGTTCCGAAATATTCAGCTTCTCCCTGTTTTCGCTAAGCAGGGCCAATATCATCACGGGCATACTCAGACACATGCTGATGTCTGCTATAGCCAGGTTGACCACAAACACGTTAGTAGGAGTGCGAGGTTTTACGGGAGAGAACCGGGGCCAACAGGACAACGCTGTTGCCGATCACACCGGTAAAAGAGATGAAGCTCAACAAGGCTGCCAGCAACCGCTTTTCATCATATGAATCATATACGCTTTGTATCGAACTGGCTTCAGTCGACAACCTGAAATGTGACATCTGCTTTTCCATATCAATCAAAGTTTGATGGCAAAGTTTTAAACACCACTTTCTTTTCAGGTTATGGGTTTATCAACTGTTGGGCTCTTTACAGTACTGTTCCAGTGTGCTGTACAAATGAAATCACGCTGCAACGGTTTAAACTCGGCAAGGTGAAATAGCAGCATATTCTAAGAACTGTCCAAATGCTGCTCAGACAACTGACCTGCACTCACGGCCGCCGACACACTTGACACGCTCGCCATTTTTAGTATACTGTACTCTCAATTTGCATAATAGGTTAATGTGTGCTGACACCCTCGCTTATGATTGGTTGAGATATTTCGGGTAGCTAAAATCGAAAACATAAAGAAAACATAAAGAATTCCTGACAAGTTGGAAAAGGCCTCGTGGCTGAGCCGCTCGTGCATGTGGTCTCCGGTCCAGCCGCTTTGAAGTTACACATAAACACAGCCGCGAAGGCCTTGACAAAAGGCTAGGGAGGGGGAGGGAGGCAGGAACGATGTTTTTAAGGAGGAAAATTTGGACAGTCGTTTTTAGAAACAACTCCAGTTCGACCTCATCCAAGACCTGGATTCGTCACTGAACTGCACTCTTCATGAAATCATTTACGTATGGTGGCCATACATCTACAACTTCCCCTTTATCTGTGAGTCTGCCTGGAACAGGACCCCCCCCGGTTGAGAAGAGCCATGCTGGTCGCTCGCTGGGAAGGACTGATAGCTTTGCACTGTGATTGGCTACATATTATTGTGACCTTTGACAGCGAGGTTATCACTTCATGTTATCGAATTGTTACTGATTGATTAATTTTCGGTTCACCAATGGCAATGCTTTAGCACGGGCAAAGTAACGGCTATATGATGATAACATGGCTTTGGTACAATCATAGTGTGGTAGTTTATCTTGTCACTTAGTATCACTGATCACGTGTCTTTGGGCGATATATTTCAAATCATTGATTAACTTGATCTATTTTTTCAACAAATAAAATGCAGTGAGAATATTTTCAGCAATAAGGAAAAAAAATATCGAATCGACAACCGCCGATTGTGTAATGCATTGAGCGAGCTCGCCCGCCTGGTAGAAATTTACCCCCAATGCTGTATGCTTCGTTAGCTGTGACCCCATGTGACGTATTTCCTTCTCTAAAGTATGTACAAGGCTATCAGCTCTTCCTAACGCCCTATTCAATCGCAGGGCGACGAGCGATTGCTGGTCTGGGGTGTTCGTTTTGTTAGTGGTGACGTTCACGCAACGCGTGTTTTTCATCTATAGTCGTTAGTGATCCAGAAAAGTGAAGTTCCTACCAAACGAGCCTCCATTGATGGGAAAATCGTGCCCTCTCTTTGTCCAGCACAGGGTCCATTGGCAGTATACACTATCTTCAGTGCTGTCACAAACCAAACTGAATGGGCATAACGAATTACTTATTCGTTTCAACGAATTACTAATTCGAAATAACGAATTACTAGATTGTAATAACGAATTACTGATTCTTTTAACGAATTAAATCAATTCCTCAATAATTCAAGACTCAAATCGTGCAATATTTAGAAATTTGGCTATTTATTTGGACAGATATGGAGTCTTTTTGTAGCCCTACTCTAAACTTTGGAAATTCGTACATATTTGAACCTATTGCATTCAATTGAATCCGATGTTTTTCCCCATAAATTCCAACATAACCAAAGCTCAAAAATAAAAAAAAAATTAAAGAAAATATTTAAAGAAATCAATTCCTAATCAATTCCTCAATAGTCCAGGACAGAAATTGTGCAGGTATTTAGAAATGTGGCTATTTATTAGAGAAGTATTGAGTCTTTTTGTAGCCCTACCCTTAATTTTAAAACAAAATCGTACATATTTCATCCTATCTCATTTGCTGCATTCCGATGTTTTCCCCTATGAATTCCAACATAACTCAAGCTCTAAAAATCTAAATTTTTCGAGAAATTAATTCCACAATAAACTCTCTGCTCGGCCATATTGCCTCACTGGGTCACGCAAACCTCTGTGGGAAGTTCATTCGAGAATATGAAACCAGCTTTGGTTGATATCCTGGTACTTGTATAGAATAGAAAAAGTTACCTCAGTAAAAAGGAGTCATCAAGATTGCGCCCTATCAGTCGAATAGCTTTGTGTTTAAGATCAAAGACATTTTCAAGAGAATCTTTATTTCATTTTGTTATGAACTGGAATTTGAAACATGCTGGGTCAGACCCAGCACCCCCGTCAGGCAAAAAACCCCTTTAATAGGCTTGCATTTCTAATTTTGGGGGACAGCAAGTAAATAAAAACGATTGCTAAAACCCTGATTTTACACTATTGTAAAAGATCACCATAGCGATGATTATTTTATGAAAAGTGTTTCCCCAGCACACGTCAACAGAATGAAATGAAATAAACACTTTACTTTCTTGTCCATTTCATGCACTTTATTATATTAGCCATAAGGAAGGAAGTTGTTTGCAAGTGGCCAGTTAAGCCATTTTACCTATATCCCACAATTGGCACATGACTCAGCGCACATAGTAACATAACAACAAAATTCAGGGAGTCCAAACATTTCAACTGACACCTTTTATGAATATCCCAATACAATGGGCATCGTTCTTTAGCAGTCCTTGATGCGTCGATGATGAAATGGCGTATGGTGTTCTGAATAAGTTAAAACTTCCGTAAACGATCTTGATATATGACTTCACCTAGAGGCTAAATTCTTTCCCAACGTCTCCAAATGTTCACTCCGGTAATGATCGTCTGCTTCATTAAGCCTCTGTAAACTGTCCGCTATCCCAGAGGTATCAGTTCTTGGCAGCTTGCCAATTATTCATTTAGGGTCTTGTAGCAAGTAACTGGAGTCCATGATATTGTCCTTAGTCCTTCCCATCGCTTTAATCGTTAACAAATCGGTTATGCAGCATGAATGAGCAGTAATTGGGAACTTTTTACAGTCAAGATAACCTTTTCAAACACAGTTTCTTTTCAAGGGGCCAATTGTTGCATAAAACACGTAAAAAAGAAAAGAAATTGGAATTTAAATCGTAAAGAAACGACTGATACAAGTATATGTGTAAAGGAACAGCAACACTGCAGGGAAAGAGAGAAATTTTAACAGCGTGTGATCATGAAATAAACAATAGTAAACTGCCATCAGAAGTAAAAACAAAACACTTCAAAACTGGAGAAAAACAGTAAAACGCGCTCAAATAATTACTGCCAGAAATTAAATTATAACACCTTACCCACAGATCCTGTGCCTTGATTGGCCTAGAGCTAGTCACATGGCATCCACTATTTAACATATCTTGTTTTTCACGGCTGAATAAAAAATTCAACCTTTAGCAACCAAAAAACTATACGCATGACCAACGGCATTGGTATGCACACGCATGCAGTGATGTGTTCGTTGCCTGCTGCGAGTTAGGCGCAATCAAAGTGCTAGTGTTACACAGATGGGTTCAACTATTTTGTGAAGATGTTGCTTGGAAAAGTGCTGGTACATTTAAATTTATTTCTCAATCAACGTACCTTTTATATGTACTCAGATCAAATTGACCAGTTATCTCATAAATCAAGCTAATGCTGTTGGGAAAGTTTTAATTATAAAACAAATATTGACTGGTTTATCTCGTGGTGCGGTAAAAGTGGGACCCCAAGGTCATTCTAGTTTCCCTCTGGTACGGGAAAAAAGCTCCATGGATCACCCTGAGAGGCTATTTTTACCATACCACGAGATAAAGCAGTCAATATTGGTATCTTAAAACAGTATCATATGTTAGGGGGAAAGTCTGGGCTCGATGAAATACCACAGATAGATACTATATCAATTTGTCTTCGAATGAAACTGAAAATTCATAATAAACTGTACTAAAAACATAAGAGATGTGAAGCATCTGACAAGAACGAAATGACTTCCAAGCATACTGTCATTGCCATTTGAGCATAAAACTCAGTTTCGTGCCTAACACATTCTGTAATAACCCTGCATGTATTTTCTTCATCTCGATGTCAATGGACAGTGACACATTTTCCCTTCCCTTTCCAAAAACATCATTGTTTATGCAAAAAATACTCTGTATACTCGAAAAGTCATTTAGATCTCATAGGGTTAAAACAAAGAATATGATCAATAAAACATGTTTCTTTAGATTTTGTAATAGCTTCTACGACATTCAAACATAAACAAGAGAATGATAATCCTATTAAGGGTGTAATTGATATGAAGAACAATTGGTAGAGACAGCTGGATGGCCTCCCCGGATCTTTCCGCCTTAATGCGCCAACTCGGTTACAGGGAGCGACTGGCTTCTAGACGAGGAACTGCTTAGTGGCAAGGACTAAGGCGATTACAGCCGCCAGAGGGCGGACTGCACTGACGCCGTTGCAATAATCCCCTTTGCAGAGGCAGACTGACCCGTCGAAGGTACTTCCTTGTGGAAGGGCAAAATGCTGCTTGATCACCTTTGTCGCGTCCTCACCCATAAAACACTGCGGTTCCGTCAATGTCCCCGGGGCACACGCCCTGAGTGTTCCATCATCGATCGGTACTGGACCTGTTGGGTATGGAAATCACAAAATTCAGTCTCATTGTAACACTGTAACCACGTGCTATCTCTGTGGTTGTCATCTCACTGAATGACCCCATTCCAAAAAATATGCGATGATCATTGTGTTAACATAACTCTTACCCTTAAGTGTTCCGGCAATTGTGGCACACAGTGTTGAAGGACCAATCAACGTGTCACAGGTTACATTGGCTTTGTAAGTACTGGGTGGAAAATTAGCGCAGTCGGCATTGCCGTCGTTGGGATAGGAAACACCTGCTATTTGGAAGCTTGCACACAGGTAGCATTTTATTGCCCCAGCTGCAAAACAGAAAGAAAACGAAGGTGATGATTGCCTGTCGCCCCAAAAGCCCTAAAACTACCAACCCTAAAAGGCTTTGACATTTACCCTTATACCGTCTGAGTGTTTCAGCAGTGCATTTCATGTGCATACCTTTGAAGAAAACATCACCGTTTATCAGACAGGGCAACTTCTTAACATGACTATAATGTGGGATAAAGTATACATGTAAGACCAAAGTGAGAGTTAATGAATGAATAATGACAATATCAAAGTAAACCATTCCCTTGAATTTCGATTTGAAATTCCTTTATACAGCTTCAACAACGGATCATTCCAAGTCTGGCATGGATATAAACGTCCCTCTTTTAATCTGTAAGAGACTCCTCGGCTAGTCTGTGGCCCTTCCCCTATACATCACTGTAATCAACCTATTCGGTTTTATTCAAGCTTTCGTAACGAAATGGAAATGTAAGAAAAATTAAATAACTGAAAAATACCCTATGTATTCCAAAACGAACATTATCCAAATTTTTGAAAAACGTACAAAATGAAGAAATTCATACAGTATCATTGTTTTTACAGTTTATCTTAGGGTCCTTGGGTTAAAAACGTTATACTCTGACCCCAGTTTTCAACAGATGGCACTCTTTTCCCTGTTCTGTGGTATTTTGTGGGATACGGCACTCAGAATAAGAAACACTTAAATCCCGTCTACCTATTAAATTCTGAATAGAAAAAGTCTTGTGACAAAGTTTACTCTTTTTCAAATGTTGATATATAAATTTGTGAACGACAGAGGAGGCACTGAACCTCCTTAAAGTTAAGAACGTTTTTCTTAGATATTCTGTACAGAGGACTTTTCCTCTGGGGTGACAGGGATCAGCGAGCCCACAAAAACTACTCGGTTTGTTTTTCTTTCTCCTTTCCATTATTGTTAGGTGACCAGGCACCATCAAGCACTATCCAGGCACCTATGGGCTTTATTTCAGACTGTGGTGAAAAAACCCTGCATTGCCACCTACTCTACCATTCAATTTTAACCCCCCTCCCCCGGTAGAAATCTGATGAACACGTCAAAGAGATGATGAAGACTTACTAAAGTTAATAAATCTAGATTTACTTGAAACTTTTGTACATCTACATTTATTTGAAACTTCGTAATAACATCAGGTTAATTTTCAAGATGTCTGTGCATTTGTGTCATCACCCGGACGTCATCAGGTATAACATTACAAGCAATTAAAGTTCAAAATATAAAGAAATATTTTCAACTAAAACTTTACAACCGATGAAGATAACACATCCACATTTGGAGACATGGCTATTAAATCTTGGCCACCATTACAGGTATGTCGAGGGAAAAGTCCCATGACTTCGACTTCCAGGATAAAAGGAAAGAAAAATGCAAGCTATATGACTAGAACTTAAACATGGAGGGGTTCTGCTTTACCCAGTCAAGGTGAAAAATGTCCGTAGTTGTATGCTGGACCCTATGTAGGAATTGCTGGGTCAGAATATGAAAGAGCGCCCTCTTATGGCTCTTCGAGAAGTTTTTTTTTTACGTACGAGATTTGAAGGCATATTCTCACGAAAGTGGACGAAAACCACGTGTTAGATACAAATTGTTTTGTACACACTGCAATAACGAGAACAACTTTAATGCCAACGACATGACTCACATTCCCTGACGTCATCAAATAAACAATCAGTATTTTCCAATGAAACTCTTATTTGTAGCTCAAACACGTTCCGTCTAGTCTTAACCTTTTCTGTTAAAACGTGTCGACAGGATTGACTGCATAAAAAGGGTCGGTCGACGATAGGGTCAGTCGAAAATGAGAACCATTAGATTTAAAAGGGAAATGGACGCCGCAGTGATTGATTGTCGACGGAAAAATAGCTAACTTACCCCTCTGTGCTGCCATGAAGACGAAAAACAACACAAATAATCTGGCTCCTTGGAGAAACGAACAAAATATGAAGGTCAGTGCCGTAATTGGAACTTAAAGGAAAGAAATGAAAGTGGTTTCTTTCTACGTATGAATTCAACTGCAAAAGTAGAATACCTGTATTACAGGTAATTCAAAACTAATGTGACGAACACGGGGGAATAAATCGGAACATTCGTCCTTTCTGTAATACTTTTTTTCCATTTCACAGTTTCTTTTTATTGCTCAATTTTATTCAGCACTGGTGCAGTGCCAGTGTTAGACAGTATTAGACATATTTATTTTCATATTGAGTTATTTGTCTCATCTTCAAGGGAGATGATAGTGCCTAAATCTACATACACCTAAAGATGATGTTGATTTGTCTGCTAGAATCTTTCCGTATGCACACGACCTACACGTAAATGTCGCTCGTTGCGCGTGTTGGCCTGAGGGAAAATCGAAAATGACCTTTAAGTGATGCGTTCTATCCTACAAAGAGTAGGGACCGATCAGATAGCTATAATATCTATTACTAAAAAAGTAGGGGGGGTTGTTATCCTACGGAATTGACACCCCTGCGTGTTCTAAAGGCAAGCTTGAATGCTGCCATTCCTGTAAACATCTGAAAACAATTTCAAGGCGAGTTAAATGATCATTATCTCATTAGGTTGTAAGCTAACACTAGTCTTGTATGAAGTTGGCATGTCTTGAGAAGGAAATCTTACTCTGTTATTTCAGAACAGCACAACTCACCCATTTTCGCTTGTCCGATGGTCTAGACTTCTGTTTGATGTGCAAGTCCTCTACAGCAATAGGTTGTTCAAAGGACTCGCAGTGATGTTTTATAGGGACGCGCCATAACCAGAACTACTTTCGCAGTGCGTACTTTGCTCCTTATCGCGCCTCCTCTCACCCGTTTCTAACACTCATTGTCCTTACGCACAAGGTAAAAATGTGGTCAAACAAACATAGTAAAATTTTATCTTTGGCAGAATTTTCCCTAACATAGCCCAAATATTGTTTTCACGTGGTGTTTTGAGAAATAAAAATGGTTTTATGTTGGAACTAACTCGTCAGGTCACAGCCAATTAGGTCACCGTGTCGGATGAATAACATGGTAGTAAAGAGGCACTGTGACACCACATAAAGATTACCATGTAGTTTTCCGTTGAGTAAGAAATACCTATGATCGGAATTTTCCAGTATACGTACTTTGAGGATGTGTTTTTTCCAAACAAATATTGCACCTGTAACTGTTCCACACTATAGAACTGTTAGCCACACATTCAACTCGAAAAGTCGTGAACTTTTATAGCTCAAGTTCTATATCATCTTTGGTCACTCCCTTTTGCATCTACATCAATCCGTGCGATTCAGGAAGTACGGATGAAATTTGTCTTTTTCGAAAAGAGTAATTCTAATCCATATCAACTACCGTCGCAAAATGGACGGAAATTAAAGCATTTGCGCAAGAAAAATCCGTGAATTTGAACACATCATGAAATTGAATGGTCTAAGCCTAGCCTAGCCCATTGGACGTAGGGGGTTGAATGGTTCTCTTTTGAATTTTCACACAAAAACGAACCCTTTTCCGGGTCACAATTTTCTGACCAAGAAGGCTGGATCATGTTGATCCGTAATGGGTCAGTGCCCTGGGAACCAGAATCTAGGTCAAATCTGCTGACACTTTCCAGGTCAGACCTGACCCGGGAGTTTTTAGAGTGTAAATTGTTTTGTTCTTGGACAGTTATTTAGGATTCAAATGGTCAGAATGAATTAACACGTAGACAATAGGAATTTGAAACAGAAGCTGGCCGCATTAGACTTTGGAATGTTGTAACAGAATCGGACTTTTATTATTATTAGAGTCTAACTCTATTACGCCTGCAGCAAACAAGATGTTGATACACAGTTCATCTTCCGACTGTATCAACATCAGCCTACCATTGTCTTTTTTACTCTATTTTATGGAATTTTTCACTCTGTTATACAGAATAAAGATAGGCCTATCTTCCGTTTGGATTCGTAATTATCTCCAGAGGCTGCACATGTACATACGAAGTAGGAAAAATGGAATTTTATTGCAGAATTCTGTAGTCCTTCGTATTTTAATTCAGATCATCTCAGTATAAACAAACATGGCGGCTTAAGAAAGTGAAACTTTCGTCCCTACAACTTGAGGTAGTTTGCTTTAGTAAAAGATATTTCAAAAATGAGTATAAAACAAGGTTAAAATCTTAAAACATGTACTTAGGAAACACCGAGTAGGTGATTTATGGCAACCTGCAAGAGAAATATTTCCTGACGATTGGGCAAACTTATCAATTAAAAAATCTCAAAGAATAAAGCTTTCATTATTTACGGTCTAAATATCCCGATTGTCCATAAAATTGACAATGGTCACTTCAAGGGACAAGCGACGAGTGATCAAATGAACACACACTGGGATGTTTGACGTATACTTACATGTATCTTCATGGCTCTGACATTCATTAAGCGAATCATAACAAATAACCTGGTAAGAAAGTTAAGTTTTATCTACCTTAAAATTGAAGGCACAGAGCTCTACTTGAATGCACAATCAAAACATTGATTATGATTGGAGGGGCGTTTTGAATACTGAGTATAATTTGCTGAACCATCACATGCAAAAAAAAAAATAGATAAAAAAAGATCACGTGTTGGTTACCCGCATTTCCGTACACGATAAGTAACTCTAACTTTGTCCATTAAATCCGAGCTTCCAAAAAACTCATTACATCTGAAAAGAGAAATTGTAGGGGAATAAAATGCGCCTTTCCCCACAATTTGTATGGAAAAGGGAATCACTCGGCCAACGTCGCAAGGGTTAGTTTTGGATGACACACCTATCATATTACACCACGCGATAGATGTTATGATTTTGTTCCCAAGTGGTCGACTAGTTGTGGTTACACGACGTCCTCGTTTCAGCGAGCAAGGTCATTGGACTTTACTGCATTTTTTTTCACATAAATTAAGGGGTGCAATGTTTATTTATGCGCTACAAATAGCAACGAATGAAAACAGTTTATATATTAATGCACATAGCAACCCTTTTGTACCCTGACCCGTTGGACAATTAACAAATTGGCAAACAGCTCAACGCAGTTGCAGCAAGAGGCAATGACAGGCAGGCAGGACCAACAACCTATTGACGAATATGAAGTAAGAAGTGTTTTTAATCGTGTGATAAATGTAGATAGGGTTAAGGGTGTGTCAGGACACTTTGACATTTGCCAATCATGTGATAATGCAGACTCAATTCTGTATACGCCATCCGGTTACGTGGTAACAATCTTGATATACATAAATCTCGTATTTCTATAGTTGGGCAATTTATCACCCTGTTGTTAATTTTCAAATTTAAAAACGTAAACTTTCTGTGGAAAGATTCGGCGGTTAAGCACGAATGAGGTGCCTTGTCTTGTATTTTTCCAGGTATAATAGCCAAAAGGTTTCGGCCTTGTTTTTGAATGGCGGATTACAGAAATGACTAAATGTTACCTTGTAAAAGATATGCCAAACATGACCTGAACCTTCAACCACTTTAGCTCTTAAACGCTGAAGGAAGAGAGAACAAAAACAATGGCAGCAACAGAAAGTTGCTTTACGTGACTGTGTATACCCAGCAAGAAATGAGACCGAGGGGTACCCCCCCACATGTCCAATCCCTATACACATTCCAGACTATTGTTACTTAACACATCCCCCCAAGATGTCCGAAAGGAGTTCCCCAGATTCCTGCGAGACAACGACCAACACAAAGCAGGGGGGGTTCTCTCCGTCTCATACCTTGCTGCATACGTGGCTGTGATATGCTCAAAGCAGTGAATATTACTTATTGCGTTCGCTTTTTAAAGCCATAGTTCATGCAGCGTTCCGAACAAAACCTTTTTACATGGTGACTCTTAGCATTGGTAATGCCAAATTGTGATTATATTGAATACCTCAATCATATCTCGTCTAATTTGTGTAAAGGTTTGTGTTGATAATGCCGATCAGATGTGGGCGCCACGTCAAACGAAACACATCATGGAAATCGAGAGTGTCCAAAGACATCTGACCAAATTTGTCCCTGACAGCAAAGGACGTGTCCACTCCTACCAAGGAAGAATAAAAGTCTTAGTTATCGCCAACGATAAGTTTTGTCCTTTCAGTTGATTACGTAACCATTAGAATGTTTCTAGGTCTTGCGTTGAATAGTTTCTGCCTTCCTGGCCTATTGCTAATACATATTGCGACCTCTGTAGTATGCGCCATGCGAGTTTGTTCTTATAAATATAGCGTGGTTTGGCGGGTGTTTTAGAGGCTGCCACGCCTTCGCTGTCTAAGGACTACCGTCCTTTGCACCCTTCTTCCTGTAAGTAGTTTAAGTTTCTTAAATTTATAGGCACTGCAAAGTAGATTATTAATGTATCAGGTTATCTGGAAGTATATCTTTGTGGCACCAGTTTCTTGTATTTTGGTTTATATGTGTACTCATTCCGGTTGTACTTCCACGCGTATTTGGCCGCCATGTTTGTTTTTGCACTGTACTTTACACTTGTTTTAGTCACCTCGTAATGTTAGTTGTATGGGGATACAGTAAAATTTTGATGTCAGGTTTTGGGGGGATAGGTTAAATCTCGAGTTTTGAGTTAAGGAATTTTGTTGTTTTGGGGGGAATAATCATTTTACCGTGAATTATATTAATCTGTAATTTCAGCAGAATGCTGTGAGCCCAGAGAAAGACCTCTGCAATTCCCACCGTGTACACCCGGCCATAGGCATTTCCCCCGTAGACATCTTGCGAGTCCATAATTCTACATAATTTATGAAGTGATGGCTTTGGTGTTAATTTCTATATGGGATATTTATTTTCATTATCAAACCCAATGTTTACTGTGAAACTGTTTGTTGTGTATGTGTAATTGTTTGTGTATGTATTTATTTGTATTTAAATGTTATTTCATTTCAGTTTTCCTCGGTTTCCACTTAGCTTGGAGCCGAGTGCAATAAATAGGGACAACACAAGATCTGAGCCTGCAGTTGCCTGTTTTGTGTACACGATGACAGTCGTCTTTCTCTAATCTTAACTGATGTTGATCCTAATCATCCATGGCATATTGTTAACATCTCCTGCTGTCTTCCTGATTCTTTTGTGTTGCACTAATGTCTTGTGAAATTTCAAGAGCGAGTTTTCCACCTACCGCGTTTGGTCACATAGTAGCATGTATGACATCCCCTTGGAAGACCCCTCTCTGAATATTTGAGCATCAAAGAGGTAGACCCCGAGGCCTGGGCTGTGTGACTTGACGACAAACAAGACAGGCCGTGGTATACTTACCCTGTTCCTTTCCACTACAGTGTATATGGTTGTCTTGCTCATCAGGAAATGAACGTTAACTGTTACTCAGAAACACCCAAGTCCACAGGACGGGATCTGGTATGCCATAATACCTAAGCTTGTCAATTGGACCCCCATGGGAAACTTTGTCGGATCACCCACAAAATAGCAATGCATAACATGGCAAACAGGACACAAGGAAATATTTCCCCTCTAAAGCTGAAAGCTTGCGTTGGTAGAAACTAAGCAATTAATAATTCATAATGTGGTTGCGACGTATAAATTTTATACCAATCAAAACAACTAATTAACTGCTTATCAAAATGCATCTTGGAGACCCCCTTCCCAGCTTCAATGCTGCAACGTTTGGAAGGCGGTGCCTCCGTCCACCACCGTTGACACGGAGTAAGAAAATCATATAACATTGTAAAAGCGTAAAGCAATAGAATAGCAACCGCAAAACTCTTTCTCAAAAGGAAACGAGAAAGCATTTGGAAAGGATTCTGCTATGATCGAAACGTCAAGCCACCCTTATTTTGTGATTTGAATTTAGGTCACTGCAGGCAGCCAGCAGTTTGCATTAATTTTGTACAGTTTCACATATGTTCTAGAAAATCAACTGGATTCAAAACGCCCTCTATTACAATTCCATACTTCTGTAGTCCAGTTTAAACTCAGTTGTTTTGATGTCTGCACTGCACTAGATGGACACTCTACATTGGTACAATGGTTCTGTTGCTCAGCTTGCTTCAAATCTGTCACGGGGTACAGATTCTAAGCCATTTCGAACCATGAAGTGTAGTACAAACGAACGGAGTACTCGCGCTAATGCCTTTTACATACACAACGGTGCGTGACTTATTCACTTTAGTAGGCCTACTCTATACCAATGCTAGTTTTGAAAATGAGGGTTTAAATTGATGTGTTTTGTAGACTTGAACAGATGGGGTTCAAAGCAAAATTGCTATTCAGAAATTGCTTTTTTTATATAGAAATAAAGTACAGAATATACAAGTATAAGCGTGGATTTCCATGTGGGAGAATTGTAACACTTTACGAGTATTTCATTACGTTCCCAAATTGTAATGTGCCAGACTACCTGGACGTAACCACTACAGACCGTCTTGCTTTCGTCTAACTGTAACAAAATGGGCACAGCGATATAAACTGAATCAAATAGAAGTTTTTCAAGAACAGTAACACTGCCTGTAGGAGCTGGTGCATACATAAGCAGACACAAAAGCAAGACAACAAAGCATGACCCAAGATTGAAGAAAACAAAGATAACAGAACGCAACAGAACACGTGGGAAATGGAAGATGTCACAGTAACCGACAAAGGCTGCTCCTGGCCATTTTGACTAATCACTGTTCAAACTTCAAGGTTCATTCTGCATAGGCCTACCCTCATACTTTCTGACATGTTTCTGCCCTCTCAGTGTCCGTTTACTTTATTGTGTCAGCCTATGAGTTCGAGTGCTAGACTTGACCCCAATCCAGTAGCCTAAATCCCGATATTATTCTGGCGTGGAAATGAAAAAGAAAAACAAATTCAACAAAAATGTACCCAAATGACTTGAAATGCAGCATACACACATTGATAATCATGCCAATAAGATGTACACAGTGTTAACTATCAGGTAGTTTGATTACGTTTGCATATATTATGCGTGATATGTACATATATTATGAACATAAATTGGGTTCACAATCATGTGAAGCCCCATTTATGTGTATACAAAACTCGATCCCTTATACTTCGGCGCTGTTACGATTTTGCAATCGACCACTGTTGCTTTTTCAGTTCCAAGATCAAGCAGCAGCTTTTCCCAATTAAACACTGACCCTGATAGAGTTTCATAGGTCTGCTGGATGGTTGGTTGGTGTTGTTTCCCGGTTGGGAGGGCTGGGCGGGGTTTGCGAAGGGGCGACAAGTTGATTTGTCTGCGACTGGTTTTGTACCAGAAAATTGGGCTTTGGAAAAAGTAATGGAGAAACATTTAGAATTTACGGAGTTTTTCAGTTAGTCATGTTTGTTTCCATTGAACTTACAAAACCACGTTCACAGAGAGAGAGAGAGAGAGAGAGAGAGAGAGAGAGAGAGAGAGAGAGATTGAAAAGCGTGGTTTTAGAGTGGCTTCAAGAAATATATCCAAAACGTTATTCTCATTTGGGCAACAAAGGGTACAAATTAAACTCGCAACTACCGTGCTTTTTGACAGCAATGCCTCTTTCCTGAAATCTAGGTCCTTCCCTGTTAATACACCTTAACAAAGATGTATTGAATTGAAGCACATGGGTTTCGAAGATTTAATCAAAGGTTTTGAGTTGATGACAAGGCATTAGAGATTCCTGTTTTGTCGGTAGGCTTACCATCGCAATTTACCCGCCCAGTGCTGCATAAGATGCTGTAAACGTGACAGCTACCTGCATGGTTCCGACATTTTTGTGTCCACATCACTCATTGGTAACGAGGACAGCGACAGCCTGTTTGTTAGCATTTCTTCTTTGTTCAACATTTGAATGATATGCCGTTTGGGCGTTGCCTTCTTCCCTTTTCTTTTCAAAACGTGTTGGCCGAAGGTTCAATAAACTAACTTGTATTGATGGCGAGCGGTAAAAGTAAAAAGTAAAAAAAAAACCCAAACAACAACAAAAAAAAACAAAACAAAAGGGAAAAAAAGGAGGCATTTATTTTGCATTAGATCCTAAAATATTTATGGTTGATAAATACTATGCACTTGACAGAGTCCTGCAGGAAAACG
>NW_019091418.1:396001-594371 GCF_001949145.1 Acanthaster planci
AACATACAGTGCATATTAATATACGTTGGGTAAGGGCAAAACCTGTTATATAAAATAGGCCAGTTCGAATCCTTTAAAATTGAACACGCTTTTTAAACAATATTTGTTCAAAGAATTTCTAGGTAGTATCACGCACTTGAGCACATGACCCTATCAAATCAAAACTGGATTGCTATTCTTGATTAACTTTCGCTGACAATCAAGAGACCGAGTACCAGTATTTGTCACAGGATGTTACAATCATGGAGGTTGGTCAATGCCGGGCATGGAAAACAGAACAACGTATCATCTCTTCAGGTACGTTGGCTACAGGGCACGTCCATAATTTCGACTAATGAACTCATTAAGATGCGATTGACTCTGCCTGCACTCAGCCAGATATCATCAGGATTGGCTTTGTCGTAGTAGACAATAATGTCGGGTACTTTTGCACTGAAGGAGTGCGAGGGAATCACGGCGCTCATCCCTTTGAACCCTGCAGGTTGCGATAACGGTCAGCTACCTCCCCAGGGCGTGTCAACAGACTGGGACCGAATATAATGTTTTGGGGCATAGATCTGGCTAATGGAACACGCTATTTATTCCACCAACTCGTCCAATTGATCACTAATGACTCAGCTTTTTCTTAGTGTTAGAGTTTTATTTATTGATGATTTTTCTAACTTTCTAATGACAGTGTTATTTAAGGGGAAAGGTCGTCTCTTAACTACCAAGGTATGAATGACGGAATTAATAAGCTTCTGCTATGTATACAACAAGAGCGAAATGACTTCGAAGCATACTGTCATGGAAATTAAGCATGAAAAATTCTGTCACTAGTTATGCGTTTTCCTCTTGTCCCAACAAATGGACAAGACTTAGTTATGATTCTTATTTTCTTCCCTTCAGAAAAACGTCATAGTCTATGCAAAATCACTCGGTACACTGGAAAGTCATTTCGCTCCTGTATAGGTGTCAAGCAGGAAAGACGCAACCTCGCTCCCTTGGGTATAATGTTGTTGCGCCATGTTGGTTCCAAACATGCCTTGCGCGAACTTAATCCCTTGTATGGTATAATTTAAATATTCCAATTTGGGGGGGGGGATTTCAATTCAGGCGTTTCAAGCTAGTCCGCCTCCAAGAGTAGGCTATGAAAAGCACTTGCCACTCATAATTCATGATTGGTCTCATGATCGGTTGACGCGTTGCAAACTCTTGGAGGCGTATTATTTTGAATCGCCCGTATAAAGAATCGAGAATGTCATAGCTACAGGTGTCACGCCTATTCTAGTGCGCTACGCCAAGATTAAGCAAGAACAGCTAGACATGATGTTCTACTGCGTTCCATGCAACGCGCATTTGCTTACGAAATCACGCGTACGCGTAGATGTCTGCAAGGTTCCAAGTTGTTCGTGCGTAATGCTGCAATTCCACGCACCCCCCGTCACCTTTAGTAGGCCTACCTTTAGTTTTACGTAATCGGTTTGGATCGCAGTCGACATGTTTACGCGCGAAATGGATTTAAGCCCGGTTCATACTTCACATAAAAACAAATGCGAAGCAAATTTCATGACGTCAAAATTTGAAGTTGCATTGTGACGTGTGCCGTTTCCGCTCTGAAAAATTCGCTTCGCATTTGCTTTCGCGTGAAGTATTAAACCGGTCTTTACCCTCGTGTGACGTGCAGGAGATCTATGCCTGGGCGCGTGCATAGAGTGTTTGAAATACTTGCGCGACTGATTTTATATATGCTTATGTTTATTCATTCTGATTAATAAGCGTCATTTTCATATTCTACACGAAGGCCAATTTCATAGAGCTGCTTAATTAAGCACCAAATTTGCTTAAGCCTGAAAAAAAACCTTGCTTGACAAATCAGGTTACCAGCCCAAACTCCATATGTTTGGAATGGTGTTTACCTGTCTTTTGGTTAGCTTAGCATGACAATCATATAGATTTTGAGTTAGTGGCCTTTGTTTTTTGCGCTTCAGCAAATTCTCAGCTCCATGAAATTGGCCCCAGGGGCTAGTGAAGGGACGTGCATGCAGCCCACGGAGTCGAGGTTGTGAAAGACGATAAGCAAAACACCTTTTATTAGATTTCCAAATCGTTTTTTTATGGTAATATTCAAACATACAAGAAATGGCGATTCAGAAAAGTGTGCCTCCAAGAGTTTGCTTCGTGTTGGCCGACCACAATGAGCGAAATCTGTCGACCCTTTCCAAACGAGCATTGGGTCGACAGATTTTGCAAACTGTGATTGGCCAACGTGTAGCAAACTCTTCGAGGCGCACCATTGTAAAATCGACCGTATTACAGTTTAATTTCTTTAAAAAAAAAAACCTATTTATAGAGAAGTCTTGGTGTACTTTCTAGATATCTCCACCTCAAGCAGACAAAATGCACCTTCTTGGTCACAGAAAGCATTTGGGCCTAAACGAAGAACTGCTTGGCGGCAATGACTAAGACGATTACAGCCGCAAGAGGGCGCACTGCACTGACGCCGTTGCAGTAGTCTCCTTTGCAGAAGCAGACTGAACCCTTAAAACTGCTGAATGACGAGAGTTCAAGTAGCATCTTGGCAAAATGCTCAGCCTTTTCACCCTGGAAACACTGCGGATTTGTCCCTATCAGTGTAGTGCATCCCCTGAATGTTCCATCGTTGAAACTTAAAGAGGATCCACCTGGAAATCACACATTTTAATTAAGATGTAGGAGTGTAACTTCAACACTAACAGCAACAACGGCCAAAACAGACAAGAGAACGAAGCAAACACACATTTATAAACAAAAAAAAAAGTGTCACCATGATTTGTATTCAGAATGGACCTTTTCCGTTATTCGGAAATCTTAAATTTAAAAGTGATGGGAACTCTTCATGTGTGAATCTTGAAAACATGAGCGAAAGAATAAAGTCAAATTTCCTGCAAAAATACCTTTCTACTCTTGTAAATAATATCACATTTTGAGGTAATGCATACGTACTTTAGTGTTTTAGATTTGGAATAAAAGGAAGGCTTGGAACCCACATGATTCTACAATAGTCCTGATACCTTTCCATGCATTGGTTACCAATTATGTAAAACAGATTCGATGATCTAAACATATGACTTCCTCAGAGGTAGGGTCCATTTTGTACCATCTCCGTGGAAATACGTATTTGGGCAACTTCCCGAAAGGAATGTATTCGAGGAACTATTTCTAATGCAACTTCCATCAAGTTACCTGCGGTCGTGCCCCTCACTGTTCCAGAAATGGTAACACACGTATTTGATGGACCAAGCAGTGAGCCACCACACGTTCCAGGATCTCTGTAAGCACTTGGAGGCGGAGAATTAGCGCAGTTGGCTCTTCCGTCGTTGGGCAATGGCAGTCTTGGATATATGAAGGTTGAACACTGGTAGCATTTCAGGGCCCAGGCTTTAAGACGATAGGGGAAAGGGAGGAAATGTTTAACAAGAAATAGACCTGTACTCCAGATGAAAATGATTGGATGTCTTTCCTTGCACGGGAATGTCTCAACACATTTTGTGCAACACAGTGTCTCTGATATGCATTTAACCTGAAAGCGCCGTTCGCATTCTCCCGGTATTGACAGAATGTCTCGCACAGTGTAGTGGGCCTTCAGGCGTTTTTCGAGGTGAATACATGTCTTTAAAATCACAACGACAGTAACTTGATGAAAGTGGGAATACCGTCCTTGCAAAATGGGAGGCCCAAAGTTAACTGTTGCCGTTGAAAACTGCGTACTAATCGCAGACCAATACGCCTGCTGATGCCAACTTCAAACGGCGAATTTTTAAATGGACATTTGGGAAATGTAGGCCTACTTGTACGATATGTCTTTACAACCGAGGGAGAAAGCAAATAAATCTGCCAGCCGTGATACTGTTTGGAAACAGTGCCGCTATTGACAGTGTCAAATAAACAGCCGACAAGTGTTATTTTCAAAATTAGATAGATAGATTTTGCGATTGATGCCATCATCTTTTGAGAAGTTACAAAACTGATGGTGACCCCAATACGTCATCGGGAGATACGCTGTAACCAGTGTGCACTTTCACACACGAGTTCCGTAGTAGAGGCATGCTCAAAATGCCATGTTCCTGCGCAGATCTTGTTAACTATGTACATTGATGGCTCCATACATCAAGTTTAAGTGCATGATTTGTTGTGTTTTTGTCATAAAATAAAACATGCCCCAGTCTTGTGCAGTCAGTAGTTTCTGAAAGGTATCTCGTACACTGAGACTTGTGTTATCGACGCTTTCGTGCTTGCAATAACGCGTTGAATGGATAGTCCCCTGACAAAGCAAGAAGGGTGTATTTTAAACCTTCCCGTTTTCGCAGATACGTAAAATAACAAAGATTTTTAGAAGACTACTTAGACAAATTTCCAGCGTCCGCAGAAATACTTCCAATATAGAAAAGCGATGCACGGCACTAGCCTCGCTGACTGCTTCGCTTGTGTTGTTATGCTACTGCTGGTGTGCCGGGTGCTGTTCTGTTGGACCACGTTGCCGCCAAGTTTGGGACCCCGGCCGTAGCCCCACTACGCGGACAAGTTCCGTGCAGTCGTTCTCATTCACCGCTGTGTAATTTAATTGAATCCACTAACTTTCACGAGAAGAATTCGAAATGTGTCTTTTTCTTTGACACATTGAAAATGTCGACTCGGCAAACAAGCACGCACGTGGGTTGCTTCACCTGTACACACATGGCCAATCTACCTCCACAAACACTAGATGTCGAAATAGTTGAGGCCATTTTCTTTTGCACTTTAACTAACGAAATAGATACAGAACTGTTGGAACTTGTTTAAAATTAAAGTTACTTTATGAAACTTTGGAAGTTGACCTCACGTGAACATATCGTCCCGCTATGACCCCTTAAGAGAATGGTAAGGTCCAATGGTCGTTCCTTCGGATCTCCACACCGAATGTTAAAAAACAATCTTGGTATAAACATCGAAACCATTTTGTGCTTGCAAACGATATATTTCTTTTTTGAAAACTTTATAGCAACAAATGGAATACCACATTTTTTTGTTCTGTTTTACCTAAACTTCGGCAGCAATTGCAGAAAGTAAAGTATGTAAAGTTAATACTCAAATTGCGTAAAGTTAATACTGAAATATTTTCCCGCCATTTCCTAAAGTGCAATGATAGATGACTCTAAACACAGAAAGGAAGTTTTTTTCTGCAACCAACCAAAATATTGAAAACCAAGCCTAATTACTTAATGAAAGCATTCATTTTCTTTGTTTTTATGGTTCATTTTTGACACTTGCATCGGAGTCCATGCAATCCCTGCTTTGGAGTTATGAAGATATATAGGACAAACTATGTATTTACATGCAATTGAGACGGCCAACATTGCCCAAGAATCGAATGAATTTTAGTCTTGCTGGCAGATGCAAACACCCCAAAGACACGGAGGAATCCAGAGCACCGGCTGTAAGATGGGTTAAAAATGATAACCCGGCTATTTGAGGATTGTGGCTCTTCGACAATAAAAGTTTCAGTAACTTTGTTTGACTACTCTTTAACAAGGTATTACGCTTACCAATTGGAATTACTTTGACATTTAAAAGTTTACATTTTTTTAAATGTTTTTATCTAATAATATTGTAAATAATGGGATAGATAGGAAACATCTGCAAAACACACCATCATTAGATTAGGAATGTATGATTTCCAGCTATCAATGTACTGTTGAAAACAAGCAGTTTTATAACTGCAAATAAATGAGCCACCATACAATGGAAGCTGACTTACCACTCTGTGTTGCCATGGCAACGAAGATCAACACGATGAATCTTGCCCCTTTGGACAGAATACAGAAAATAATTGAAAATTTAATGAATCTAGTTTACTTCTGCGATAATCAAATGACTCATCGATAAATGACTATACAAGATTTCAAGCAAAAGAGCTTGAAACCCTGGCGCGGTTCGAGAACCACTGAAAGTTTGTTGTTCTTTTACAATATTCAATTATTCTTCGTTCACTTTTTTCTTTAAGACGTTCCCTCCAATAATGGCCTCTGAAAAATATATACTGGTATAATTCATGGAAACTGAAATAATTAAGTCTATTGGAAGGGAAATGCCAAAAAATGCCATTTACTTCCACAAACCTAAATTGCATGACCACTCCAACTCAATGTTCTTGAACAAAGACGAAAAGTTACAAAATTATTTATGATGCAGTTAACTGTAGTCCTTAGGTAGAATCTGCAATTTAAAAAGGAGGCCAAAATAAGTCCAGGGGTTTACAATACGAGAAAGTACGTTATACAACTAATGATACAGTCTAATCTAATAACTACAAGAACTGTATCCGGCCATCCGGACTGAATCCCAAACCCATGGATTATTGGTAGGTAAAAGAAAGAAATCCAAAAAAGAGTGTTTCTTGGGAGTGGGTTTCAGTAAAAATATCATTCTTCTGAATCTTTTATTGAGCACCTTCCTTTTAAAATTAAGATAGGTAGATGAAGCTGGGGGGGGGGCTCGCAGTATAACCTTTAATTGAATACTGCTTTATTGGACGTGGGAGTTTCTGTAAAAAAAGAATAATCCAAGTTTATAAAAATGACGGGGTTGTGAAATGATCCTTCGCAGTTTCTGTTTGCCTTTCTTGAAGTATATCAGAACTACGTATGTAATAGCCTTGTGCTGCTTGACCCTCTGTTTTTCAGTTCTGTTTAGTATGTTTCAGCAGAAGCCTAGGCTGGTTTAGCCCCGTGGGTTGCGATTTTCAAGAAAGCGGAACTCCAACTTCCAGCACTTGAAAGTAGATTGACCCAGATGTGCAGTCGACTCTCTTTATACAGAATCGGCTATAGCGGTCCTGGCGAAAAACAAAGTGCACCTTTCTAGAGGAAAAAATCTGATACAGCGAAATCGCATTGTACGAAATTCCTGTTACAACAAAAGGCTTTTCTGACTCCGTTGCGTGAACAACCACTGTTGACGACCCATTTATAACAAACGTGTACAAAACGCAGTGGAGGAAATAAGTGCGCAGTGCAATTCAAGCAATACTGCACTGGTTCTGGCCGCGCCAAACCATTGCCAAAGAAGGCATTGGAGAATGCGGCAACCAGTCTACCGTATTCCAGCCAAAGAAGCGTTGTACGTTGCACCACATCATACGAAGGCAGCTCTACAGTTGCAACTCAAACAAATCGCTGCCGTCACAAAATTTCTGCAAGTTCATTCTCAGAAATTGATCTCATGTCTATGATTGTATTTCCTTTGTTCATGAATTTAATTTGAGGTTGTACAGCTGGTACTGGAAGCAAGCGAGTCTCAACAAAATTTCCTTCCTTAGCATAATGCGTTTATCGCCGGCCCCACCAGATGCATCACGCACGGCAGTGTCCTGTCGTCATGACAAGTGTAGTGCACGACTAAAAAAAACGGTGATTTATTTCATATTGATTATAGCAACGCAAGAACAAATATACCTTCCCAATTCCATTAAAAATACACCCCTAGTAAGTTAGCTTGACTACTCTCGTTTCCCAAGAGCCCCAACTAATCGCCCACACTGAATGATTCATATTGCTGCTAAAAGAGCTACCAAGCCCGCCAATGAGATTGCGTACAATTTGCATGACATCGCTACCCAATCACAATGATCCCTCATGACGTCATGCTTCTTCAGCGACCATTTCTCGCGCGGGCCGCCACCAGCGATCAGTGGCCGCCACATCAGGTGGTCTAGTGAACTCAAACCATCGATCAATCGTGGTCACGCAGGTAATGCCGAGCATCAAAAGACAAACCGAAAATTAAATAAACTGGTCTCTCCATGACACAATTTATGTTGGAAAGGCGACTTACAAGGATTGGGGGTGGGGGTGATCAGTTGATGAGTCTTCTTGCAGGTACCCACAGGCCTACATGTGCATGCCGCTATTTTAGCTTCGTTCTAATCCATGACGACCAAAGGTCTTTAAAAAAAATCCATGGCTCGATGCTTTTAAATGCCATACTTTTATATGAAATATTTTTTCCATATGACAGTGACGTTTATCAGTCTAAACACATCACAAAATACTTGATTAATCATAAGCTTTAACCGAGAGATCTTTTCGACATCAACCACGTCCACTTGACTGTGTGCATGTACAGCTCAAGTAAATGTACAATGTAAGTAGCATTATACGCAATAAGACCTATTCATATACACACCGAAGCCATTGCACTGGGTTTCGCCTGCAGTGAATTTCCGACACAACGAACATTCCGCTGGGTCCCACGGATTTGGTAATATCGAGAGTCGACTGCATTTGTTATTTTACTTTTCAGTCATCTTGAGTCAAAAACCAACGTACTTTCACCTCAATAAAGTATTGTACTGCTGTTTGGTATAAAAAAAACCCAAAAATATGAACACCTAAAGCGGAACTCCCTTCTGCTGGCGGGGGAGGGGCTTCTGCACCCCCCCAGCCTGCGACTTTGGTTCCAGCCATCAATCTAATGTAAGCGAATACAAACCGAATCCACCAAATGCCGATACCAACAAAATAATTATGGCTGCTTACTGTTGTAGTTTTACCCTCTAAAAAGTAAACTTTCAACAGAGAACAGGTGCAGAGAGTTGTAAAAGAAATCAGAAATATCAAACATTACGATTAAGTTAATCAAAATACCCTCAAGGCTATAAAAGGGTCATATGTGCTTCTCAAAACGACTCACAAAAATGCCAGTGTGCGCTGACTGTAAGGGAGAAAGAACTCCCCGACTATGCAATGTAGGCTGAACACCATAATCAATGCAGAATTTGTACAAACCAATACAGGCTTTTCGTGATTACCCAATTGTGATTTTCAAAGACGAGAAAGTTTTTTTTTTCTCTTCTAAACGAGTCTGGGTACAACGATGTGTGTTATGGTAGTACGTGCCGGGGAAATAGGTCAACGCAATTGAATCAGCGCCCTTCGATGGTGAACGTCATAGTCGTCTTTTGTCATACAAAGCTATACCACTTCAGGGAAGGGACTTGGTGCCGCTTAAAAGTACTTGAACAACAATCACGGACAAAAGCAAGTTCACAGCTTACAAGTGAAGAGTTTGCTGCAAGAGTCATATAGGAAATATGAATCTTGTAGGAGAAAAGATTTATTACAACACTGGCTAGTTTCGTGTGTGCAAGTGTAGGCCCCCCACCATAGAGCTATTATATTTCTATGGTATATACACGTCTTAATGTTAAGGGCGATAATACTAATGCAAGTTGCCTGTCCTTTACGGGTTTACAGATCCGTCGTGAATGCTGTTTCCCTCACACAGGACAACACACACACACCCAAATACTAAAACAGAAAACAACTGTTACAGTTAGATAAAGTACTTCGCTCAGCCATCTTGTTGAATTATAAAAATACCGGCCAGCCTGAATAAGCGGAATTAGGTTGCGATGAAAGCCCAACATGTAAAACTGTTAAGGTTAACTCTCGATTTTGCTAAGAACTTGTAAAACTAATGAAATTGGCAAGGAAACATCTGTAAGGATTCGTAAATAACCCCAAACACGACATCTGCTGCAGTGTCTCTTACTTATTCCCCAATGCTGGTGTTTCTTGTAGTTATAGTACAAAATACTTCAATTTTTTTTACTGAATACTTTTTTGTTCCTTTCCGAAACAGTACTTCCTGAAACTACTACTCCGAGACCAAAGATAAGCTTCAAAGATTAACGTAGAGTTGCTTGTATCCAATACAATTCGACATTTTTAGTAATTTGACTGAAGAAGAACGTAAATAACATGTAAATTCTGCCAAAAAGAGAAATGAAAATCTACTTGGGTGAGTCAACTCCAACATATTGATTCTCAACAGGTTTTTGTTGTTGAACCTTAATGCAAACATTTCATGGTTTAGGTTTTGATCTCGGCTTTCGATATTCATCTGTTAGTTCATTGAAAATATTTCGATTGAATAATTTTATTTTATCAAATTTCAAAGCACTGTGAAACACTATAGACAAAATTTCGTGTCATTCAACTTGGCCTATGTGTTTAAATTTAATTTCCGGTAGCTCTTTTAAGTATTATCAGTTTAGCCAAAACTGCACAGAAAAAGAATCCAGGTGAAGTTTAGTTGTTCAATTTTGTCTTTTGATTTCGAAAGGCGTGGTACAGTTTTGACATATTTCTGAGTTTTTATATTTTATATTTCTGAAGTGTCACTACCGTTTTCAACAAATTCCCCCATGGAAGCAAAATATCTGTTGACAAGCGCGACCTTTAAGGTATTTTTACTTTGCAATGGAAATAAACTCTTATCGAAGAGATTTATTGACTTGTTTTTGACAGTGCACCACGTTTAGAGAGAACTGTCCAGATTACGCGCCCAATTTCTAGACACCGCCTTCGGACCGAATACCAGGACGCTTAATGTTTTCACTAACATGTTTCGCTGCCACTCCATAGATAATGATACATAGATAATGTAATAAATATCTTATTAATCGAGCTTGAAGCCCTTGAACAAAAATGCTTTGCGACTCTCATTAACCCTTAGCCCAAAACTTCACATCGTCTGCAAGAATCCCTACAGAAAGCGTACGTTGAGGTCGCCATTGTGCATGATTTGTGTTAAAACAGACATCTTTCGCAGAAACGTATTTCGCATATATGTTTGCTTCAGAACAGTTCGAATGTTGCCTTCAAATATAGTTTTCACAACAAAAAAGTGCAATAATATCAAAGGGTTTATTTCTACGACTACAAAAGTAACCGCCTGAAGTATAATTCTCAGGGCTTTGCTTTATCCCGATGGGAGTGTTTTTGGTCTAAGAATTGTATCGGAATAGTCATCAATGCAAGGCCTATATACATGTATGTACAGGCCTTCCGCAAACATCCGGGTTGTATAAAAAGTCTTAACGTATGTGACCATAATATAGTCACATAGTCGCCAGGTCCATAATTTCGCCACCTAAGTCAAGTTTGATTGCTTCCGCCAGTGGCAAAATGAGTGGCCTGTCGACGATACGTTGAAGGACTTTACACTTGTAATGGCCATCTGGAAATGTAGGCATATACTTTCAGGTCAAAACAGGACGACTTACCCATTTTCGTTTGCCTCCTGGTTACGCAAGTCTGCTTCAGGAAACAGGTGCGGTGATAATGAATAGGGACCCTAAATAAACGGAACTACTTTCGTGGCGATTACCGTAAAGAGTAACTGTCGTTAAATTTGCCCATATCTCACCATCTTCTATACATCAGCATCACTTGGGTTATTTGACACATGGTGAAGTGTGGTAAGTCAAAAAGGGAAAACTTATATTTGGCAGAATGTCTCATTTCATAGCCCATCGTTTTAAAGTTTTCTTTTGACAAAAGATGCAGTTGGATGTAAGTCGTCATGCACTAACAACAAAAAGGGTACACACCGTGTCGGGTGAACACAATTGTAGTACTACGGTACTATGACACCAAAGCTGGATTATGACGTATTTTCTTTTTTCGTCAATACGAAATCCTGTGCATGGAATTCTTCATGACATACTGTGCGCACTATTCTGGAAGTGCTCGTCAACAAACCGAAAAGTTGAACCGAACACTTACATAAAGTGCGGTCAGCTACCTTGAACGTTTTTAATCCGGCATTGCAGAATTTAAATCTAGCATTATAAATTTTCAAATTCTGCGTTAAAACTGTTGATTCAATAGTCAGTAAAAGGACACTCTGTAAAAACATTTCAGTAATATTGTTAAAATAACTCTTTAAACGCTTAAGAATTAATAGTTAATATGATGCATTCAAAATTTCAAACGCTGGATTATTAGTCGCGGACCGGACACGTAGGTGTTGTCACCAGCTCTTTCGTTTTAAACGTGTATGGAGCAGTTTTATAAAGAGACTCAATATGCAAAACCTTCTGTATCTTCTCTGATCTCTGAAAAGCAAATCAGAAGCACTAACCGTCGTGGAAAGCCAAGAATCACTCTATTCACCGCAAAATGTTAGAGAGTTTGCAATTAAGTACAGGCGTTAAAAACATTACTCCTTCCATGATTCAATTAAACCACCATGTCACTCTGCCTAACCATTAAAACAAAATGCATATTCCCCGGGATCCTTATCATCACGCGCGGCATGCACGGCACCAAGGGACCAAGGTGTGTAGCTCTGTCTCTTCAGTAAAACGAGGCCACCGAGCTTGCATATGATCGTCGAAACAGCGCAGTGTCAGCAGTTTTATGACGGTGTATCCGCTCCGAGCTGAACAAAAGAGAACGTCTTTTTGGCACTCACCCACAGGCATGTAAACACATGGGCCGTTTTCCAATACTCGATTCGGCTCCCTCTGAGGATTCAACTGTTTTTTTTACTTCCTGACTTTGAAGCTGTAAGCGCAGTAATTAGTCTAACAGTGCCACAAAACATCAAATAAGATGCATGAGAGCAAAATCTTACAGTAATCCAATTTGATTTAAACGCTTCTGACCCACAATCGGAGATTGGTTTCGGAGACGAACCCGAGACGCAGACGAAGTTGAGTATTGGAAAAAGGCCTAAGAAAGACAGCTCCTATTCAAAACAACGGCGGGGTACCGTAGCCGAGACGGCACCCGACTAAATCCAAAAGCGTGGGCAAATTTCTATACCCAGCAAGAAATGAGACCGAGGGGTACCCCCCCCACATGTCCAATCCCTACACACGTTCCAGACTATTGTTACTTCACACATTCCCCCAAGATGTCTGAAAGGAATTCGCCAGATTCCTGCGAGACAATGGCCAACACAAAGCAGGGGGGGGGGTTCTCTCCGTCTCATACCTTGCTGCATATATATAGCAAGATATGAGACGGAGAGAACCCCCCGGCTTTGAAATCTGTAGACCCAATGCGTGTCTGGAAAGGGTGGACATATTTCGGGCGTTGTGATTGGCCAACGCGTTGCAAACTATTGGAGGCGCACTGCTGTCAACCGCTCGTATTGCCCGGCCGTGGAAAAAGGAGTTACGGTGTTCTATTTCAGTGTTCACTTACGCTCAGTTCCTTTTTGTTTAGTTTTATTTTGCCTCATGCTGTACTCGCTTGCTTCCTCGCCGATTCAGTATATTTCACTAAAATTACTACAATACCCTGAAAATTTAAAGACAAACTGACCGCCTGAAGTTTGAAAAATCGAGAAATAATGCAGTGACATACTCGCAAGTATAATAATTCTATTACCGATAAATCTATTCATTACCTGTAAGTTAAACATTTTCGTTGCGACGGCGAGTACAATTTTTCCCCTTCTGCAATATCCATGCTTTCAACCACAAATGCTCAATCGTTTCTTTCTTTGGAATAAAATCAAATGGCTGGCTGAAATGCCAAGCCACGGAAAATGACACCTTTCTCTTTATTAAAATACAAACAGCGTAGATCTGTTTAACAAGTTACTGTCCTGCTTACTAATGACTGGCCCATGTTCTGAAGGTTAAAACCGCGCATGCAGTTTGCATCCAACAGATTTGCTGTTCATTACAAAAGCAGTACGCTTGGAATAGTTTAAAAGAAAAGTTCGGTTTTTAGGATCCTATTATGGGCTTAAGTAGGGCATTTAATATAATATCCTTTTTATCAAAATACACTTAAATATACATGAATGAATGTATAAATGAATGTTAATGAGACGAATGGTATAGATCTTTCTCACAGGACGCCATCTTCGTATAGGAAAATTACACGTATAACTCCTTATTCAACGCCATCAGTCGCGTGTGCGCATCACGATAATTTCCTGTCGCGTCCAAAATGCCGATGCACGTAGCAATTTGTAGGGAGGGCATGCCATTTGAGAATTCTGTAAACAATGATTCCATGATGTGACAAATAATGTACTTGTACTTTGATATCGTTGAGTCCAATGTGGCTGAGAGTGACATCTTCAAAAGAAGTGACCCCAGTCATCAGAGAACCAAAAAACGTCCATCATTTGAGATGAAATTAAAACTCACAAGTTAGTGACACATTATAATACAAAACCTCTTGAGTTTATACAAAACCTCTACTGCACACCACTCCTTTCATTTCCCTCTCATTAGGGCCTAAGGCACTTTGCACTTTATCTGCAGTTACTTATTGTGTCACAAGTGGCTTTACAGGCTCTGCAGGGTTATAATTTCAGACGATTTTCACCCTCTCTCGTACTCATCAAGGTCTTGTAAATCTTCCTCAAGTTGGTCCATCAGCTCGCCGAAAATTGCATCCAGAGCCTGTACAATGATAAATTTCATCGAGACACTTTCAAACCACAGGAATCAGGTTGCAACTAAGAAAAAAAGGAGGAAATTAAAAAGAAAAAAAATCAAAATAAATATTCTAAGAACAGATTCTGATTCCTTGAGTTGACCTCCAAATTGTTCTTAAGACCCTAATTTGAGAAGTATGGAAGAGGATCTGAGGCAACCCTTGTATGGGCCATCCTTGCCAAGAGACTGAAACTTGTTGACTTCAGAATGACTAGAGAAGAGAAGCACTTGCCACATCGGTGACGACCTTCTCGTGGAGTCTCTTGAGTGGTACGCATTCTTCAGTGGCCCGCCGATTGTGGAGAACACCAACATACTGGCCAAGAAGAATCTCTAATAATTGATCTGCAGACAAAACATGAAGTCAGGAAACTGTGTCAGGGTGCAAGATACATAAAGTGACTAAATGCATGAAAGTGCACAATGAAAGTGGTTCTGACAGTGTCCTTGATCAAGACACTTTACTCAATCCCAGTGTCCTTAATTCAGGGAACTGTCACGTATAGGTCTTCTTAGCGTAGCAAATAATCATGTCTAACATGTCTAAGAGCGTTTCTTTAAAAAGTCCATATAGTTCTACTTCCTGGTTCCTCCCCCATTATGCCTCTCTATGGTACAGGTAATTATTGACCTTGCTAGGGTTGCTTTTGGGAACATTGTTTATGCTACCTGTAACCGAACTCAATCTTCATTTCGATGTTATGAGTATTAAATTGTGTATGTCCAGCACTGAGTGCATTCGTAAATTGGCGACACGTGAGTTTCGGTCTTTTCCGTCGTCGAATCCTGCTTGTGCGACATCCCTCTGAAAATAAGCTAGCTTTCTCACCACAAATATCATATTTGGACACATACAAGGAAGTTGGGTCATGATACATGAAGTGACTAACTGAATGAAAGTGCACTGTCTTCGAGTCCTTGATCAAGACGTTTCACTCAGAGTGTCTTTAAGTAAAGCAAGGAAGTTCCCCAAGTCTTAGCGTTGTAAAGCAAGACACTTCACTCATCAGTAGTAGAAGCAAATAATGCTGACAGAACAATGAATTCTGGGTAAAAGAAGGAATCAATTCTGTTATTTAAAGGGTCCCTGAAATACATTTGCAATAAAACCCTTGACAGGCACCTTTAATAGTGTTTAAACTCCTCTGTGTCTTGCTTGCTTTTTCCTTTTTTGGATGTATTATGGCACCCATTTTCCATTAATAATAATTTCGATTATAAATTACTGAGCAAACTGTGATTTGCGCGAACAAAGCTTCTTGTAATTTGCTGTCCTTGATTGCCCTGACTTTGTATTGTGTATTAGCAACAAGGCAATAAACAATCCTTTCTCAGAAATGTTTTCAAGCACAGTTTGAGTTAGTAAATTTTAACAAAAAACATGTGACTGAGCAGTGAATGAAATCCCATTAACAGCCTCAGTTGTCCAGAAAGAATTGATAATTTCGAATTTTTTACAAAAAGTGCTCTTTTTAATACACTCAACCCCCAAAAGAACGTCAAATAGGTTTCAAACCTTGAAGAGCATAAAGTCGCACAGAAAGTGAATCCGAGAAAAATTAATAAAAAGGACCCTCATAATGATAGAACATGCCAATGTACGCTTCCTTGGTTATTCTCTGCCCCACTTACCATCCAGGAACCAGTCAGCAGGCTGCGCGTAGCTCCATTTCTGTCCATTCACTATCACCGATGACAACAAATGATCCAGCAAAATGGCGTCCAACAGGGAACTTTCGGCAATTCTGGCCACCTGCCAAAAACACAAAGCAGTTAGGACTTTGGAAAAAGATGACACTGAGCATGGTGTTATTTTGGAGTCAACCCAAACTTCCCATTGAAGAAATCCATGCCACTATTAGCCAGAGAAACAACCAGGTACATGCAACTACAACAGCTTGACTATTTTTGAAAATAGAAATGCAGACTTTTCAATAGAGCAGAGTTTCAATTTAAATTTCATAACAGTCACTGTACACTTGTACACTTTTCCTTGTAACAATAAATTGTAATTAATTGTTTTTGTTTTAATTTTATTGTACTGTCATATAATGTTCATCCCATGCAAGCCAAAGATTGCAAATATGCCTGTAATTGTTTTTAATGATCCGCTAAATCAATCAAATAAAGAATTCTAAGGCCATAGTGATGGTGTGGGATAAAGGTTTCAACCCAAGTTTTCCCTTGAGGAAACCCCACACTATCAATTCTGCTTTGACATTGCACTAGAGTGGTGCATTCAAATGCCATAAATACTGGTGTGAAAACTGACCACAAGATATCAGCGGAAACACTGAAAGACGTTGGAAAACCGTTAGAACACCACTGCCCCGGCCACGTATGCAGGTTGATGACCCAAAGGGCATACGTTTGACTATGCACATATCAATTCTTTGTGTTTATAAATCTTCCCTGCCGGTGGTTCAGCCGCTTACTTGCTCTCAGTCGCACATCCAGTTCCTAGGTCCAGAGTGGGCAAGATGCTTTTTTAAAAAAAATTTCACAGTAAAAAGAATCTTTATTAACCCCTCCCCTGAACAGGTGGTACTACTCCTCCAAAATGCTGAAACTATCAATGTCTCAACCCCCCAAATCTCACACATGCATATTTGAAACATGTCTCAAGACCCCCCCCCATACTTCACTGATTCTCTTCATTCGCTTTGGAGGTACAATAACAAATGACCATTTTTTTTTTCTTTTTTTTAACATTTCCATTATGGGTTGTATACAAATTTTAAAATCGTCTGGGTTCTGTCCATCTTCGTTTGTAGCCAGGTATCAAGATACAAATTCTGTACTGTGATTCCACAACACAGCATCAATTGTACCATGTAAATCATTACATCATCGTACACGTACTTTATACCCCCTTTTCACATGCATTTCACGCCCCCTGTACCAACCTCTTGCATTTCCACCTCTTCTTCAGTGCTGTCCAGTGGCAAGCCTCGCCTCATGAGGGCCTCCTGCAGGAACCCACCCACCAAAACCAGCATCTCTCCATCGATGATGTCGTCCACTACCGTCTCCATGGCAAGCTCCTCTTGGCATTCTTCCAACTACCAATGAAAAATCAGACCATGTTGAGATATTCTTGTAAANGTAAATGGGGAGGGTGGTGGAATTGATCAGTTACTTGCTAGGCAAACACTCTTGAGAATGTCAGCTGTTTCCTCCGATCTGAATGGTTAAAGAGGCAGGGAGGGTCCAATTTAGCCATCTATCGACCTGTCGCGAGGAGAGGCAAAATAAATGTGGGCAGGCAATTTAAAATTTACACGTCCCATTGTTTTACAAGAAATCATACAGTTCCTCCAAGACAATTGGGTGCCAGAGAAATACCACCTCAGATAGCACTGAGGGGCATCAGTTTCAAAAGTTTTCCTGAGAGCGGACAGGCAATTTTTCAGCAATGGCTTGGAAGGGACAGGCAGATATTTCAGTGCGGGATGAAGGCCTGATGAGTAACCACTTCGACTTCACCTAGAGTGCTTGGAAAATTTCTGTGTGCAGTTAAAGATTACAGAAACTACAATCATACAATAATTCTGCACTGGTATATGTGGGTACGTCAGAAACAATAAGCGATTAACTATGTGCTTGGCTAGTCTTAAACGTGCATTCAAGACCAGCTAAGGAGGACAGATGCAACTAATGCCTGAGCCACAGGCATTATCAATGTTCAGCCTCCTAAGCCGGTCTTAAATGCCAGTTTGAGACTGGCACATATTTATTCCCATTCATGAATACCTTCTTAGTCAGAGAGTGAAAAGAAGTCAATATATGATGGATTTCAAACAATTTTGTTCCAGAGTTTTACTTTCATTTTTCCGAACACCCCTGTCCATTTTATGGAATATTCCCTGAGCAAATTGTCAAATTGGTGCGTGCGTGGCGAGCCACGTGTACACAGACTCTTGATAAATCAGAATTGATTAAACTGTCTCATATCCAGGGGTCAGCGAGTGATTTACGCAGCGGGCATTATCACTTCCCACTTCAAGCCGGCAATTATCAAATGTTAATAAATGGTCAAGTTGCATGTTGTTGAATTGGGAGACTGTCGGAGGTATTCATGAATGTTCCATTACATAAAGGGATTAGAAATCCATGATTGATTGATTGACAAAAATCATATTTCTGGTGTTTCAATAATCTATTGGAAGTGGCATTTCTTACCGAACCCGGAATCATTTCCATCAGGACTTCTGTCACAATAGTCCGGGTGGCGTCGGCCACGGCTTTGGTATCAAAGTAGTCCTGCAGGAGTTCGTTGACCCCATGCAAGACGACAACCCGCGACTCCTCCTGAATAACGTCATTCATGAGGCCGGCAGCAACCTGCCTGGGAATGTCTGGACGCTGCAAAGCCTCCACCCAGTGCCTGCATGAGCAAAGATGAAGAGAACATGAAGTTGGTTACATAAAGTAGGGCACTCTCACTTACTCAAGTTACGACCTGATAACATACATGTACATCGATCCCGTAATGTCCTAGCCCAAGACCACAGCGACATGATTTCCACTGTAAGCAAGCCTTCAAAACTTTCTAAATGACACAAGTCTAAGGTAAAACATGGAGCCAATACAATGTACCGGACCAGAACAGTGACAAGAACAAATGGTGACCGATTGTGCCATTCAAGAAAGAATTCACTGTTATTTGATGTAAAAATATGCCCTGCCGTCAGGTTTACAATATACAGCATACATTTGCTGACAACCGCCTTGCCTACGGAAAAGGTGACCGATCTCAGGAAAACCGTGTGTCACATGCTTTGGGGAAAGTTTTGATGGGACCCCACACAAACCGTAACAGCATTTCTGGAGATCCGATACGCCCCCTCATCGGCAGGAGGGAGGATTCGGGCTGATGGGCAAACTTCCACTTTGGACAACACCAAAAGCAGAAACAACTCCTCAGAGGTGGCACAAGCATCTTCATTCTGGAGTTGGATACTCTATGGACGATTGCTTCTGAGAAATGCCCCTGGTTTTCCCCACTTCCCAACTCAAAACATAGATATGCATGGTGTTCGTTTGCAACACTTTGCAAAATGGCATATGCACATGAAGTTCAAGAACGAGTGTGCTTTATGCTAATTTTGGCATTAATGTTGTCTCTTTAGATTAATATACATAGCTTTGGGACTGTTTGTTTCACAGGAACCTGGATCTCTATCAGTGATCCCAAAGCCTGGTTCCCTCTGTCCATTATGTGGTTTCTGGTGTCCGTGAACCAAGAAAAGATTACTGATCGACGCCTGTGTTACCTTGAATCGTGAGATGGGGTGTTACTGATAGCAAGCCTGTTGACCTGGGCGTGGCCAGCCTGCACAACCTGTTTCAGCATGAATAAAAAAAGATACTTCAAGAGTTTGTTCACTTACGTTGACAATCCTTTGGTTTTACAGCACAATTGCCCACAGTCACCGGTGAGCATGTTTTTTCTATATGGAACANCTAAATGGGGAGGGTGGTGGAATTGATCAGTTACTTGCTAGGCAAACACTCTTGAGAATGTCAGCTGTTTCCTCCGATCTGAATGGTTAAAGAGGCAGGGAGGGTCCAATTTAGCCATCTATCGACCTAATGCGAGGAGAGGCAAAATAAATGTGGGCAGGCAATTTAAAATTTACACGCCCCATTGTTTTACAAGAAGTCATACAGTTCCTCCAAGACAATTGGGTGCCAGAGAAATACCATCTCAGATAGCACTGAGGGGCATCAGTTTCAAAAGTTTTCCTGAGAGCGGACAGGCAATTTTTCAGCAATGGCTGGGAAGGGACAGGCAGATATTTCAGTGCGGGATGAAAGCCTGATGAGTAACCACTTCGACTTCACCAAGAGTGCTTGGACGATTTCTGTGGGCAGTTAAAGATCACAGAATTCTGCACTGGTACATGTGGGTACGTCAGAAACAAGAGGGAATAACTACGTGCTTGGCTGGTCTTAAACGTGCATTCAAGACCAGCTACGGAGGACGGATGTGACTAATGCCCGAGCCACAGGCGAGGGCATTATCAGTGTTCAGTCTCCTAAGCCGGTCTTAAATGCCAGTTTGAGACTGGCACATATTTATTCCCATTCATGAATACCTTCTTTGTCAGAGAGTGAAAAGAAGTCAATATATGATGGATTTCAAACAATTTTGTTCCAGAGTTTTACTTTCATTTTCTTGAACACCCCTGTCCATTTTATGGAATATTCCTTGTGCAAATTGTCAAATTGACACGCGCGTGGCGAGCCACGTGCACACAGACTCTTGACCAATCAGAATCGATTAAACTGTCTCATATCCAGGGGGTCAGCGAGTGATTTACGCAAATGTTAATAAATGGTCAAGTTGCACGTTGTTGAATTGGGAGACAGTCTGAGGCATTCATGAATGTTCTATTACATAAAGGGACTAGAAATCCATGATTGATTGATTGACAAAAATCATATTTCTGGTGTTTCAATAATCTATTGGAAGTGGCATTTCTTACCGAACCCGGAATCATTTCCATCAGGACTTCTGTCACAATGATCCGGGTGGCGTCGGCCACGGCTTTGGTATCAAAGTAGTCCTGCAGGAGTTCGTTGACCCCATGCAAGACGACAACCCGCGACTCCTCCTGAATAACGTCATTCATGAGGCCGGCAGCAACCTGCCTGGGAATGTCTGGACGCTGCAAAGCCTCCACCCAGTGTCTGCATGAGCAAAGATGTAGAGAACATGAAGTTGGTTACATAAAGTAGGGCACTCTCACTTACTCAAATTACGAACTGATAACATACATGTACATGTACATCGATCCCGTAATGTCCTAGCCCAAGACCACAGCGACATGATTTCCACTGTATGCAAGCCTTCAAAACTTTCTAAATGACACAAGCCCAAGGTAAAACATGGAGCCAATACAATGTACCGGATCAGAACAGTGACAAGAACAAATGGTGACCGATTGTGCCATTCAAGAAAGAATTCACTGTTATTTGATGTAAAAATATGCCCTGCCGTCAGGTTTACAATACACAGCATACATTTGCTAACAACCGCCTTGCCTACGGAAAAGGTGACCCATCTCAGGAAAACCGTGTGTCACATGCTTTGGGGAAAGTTTTGAAGGGACCCCACACAAACCGTAACAGCATTTCTGGAGATCCGATACGCCCCCTCATCGGCAGGAAGGAGGATTCAGGCTGATGGGCAAACTTCCACTTTGGACAACACCAAAAGCAGAAACAACTCCTCAGAGGTGGCACAAGCATCTTCATTCTGGAGTTGGATACTCTATGGACGGTTGCTTCTGAGAAATGCCCCTGGTTTTCCCCCCTTCCCAACTCAAAACATAGATATGCATGGTGTTCGTTTGTAACGTTTGCAAAATGGCATATGCACATGAAGTTCAAGAACGAGTGTGATTTATGCTAATTTTGGCATTAATGTTGTCTCTTTAGATTAATATACATAGCTTTGGGACTGTTTGTTTCACAGGAACCTGGATCTCTATCAGTGATCCCAAAGCCTGGTTCCCTCTGTCCATTATGTGGTTTCTGGTGTCCGTGAACCAAGAAAAGATTACTGATCGACGCCTGTGTTACCTTGAATCGTGAGATGGGGTGTTACTGATAGCAAGCCTGTTGACCTGGGCGTGGCCAGCCTGCACAACCTGTTTCAGCATGAACAAAAAAAGATACTTCAAGAGTTTGTTCACTTACGTTAACCCTCCTTTGGTTTTACAGCACAAATGTGCACAAATGCCCACACTCACTGGTGAGCATGTATTTTCTATATGGAACACCAACATGCACAGGTTCAGTGTGTACACAGTTAGTTGCCAGCACAAAATGACCCAGGGTCTTTTGTGCAGTCCTCTTCACTGCATTTGGTATACTGCACAATGATGTACATGAAACAGCGAAGCACAGTTGTTGGGCAGCACCAAAGTGCAATCTGATATTCCTGTGAGGGACTGTTGGTGCAGTGCACAACACAGCTGTGCTTCTTTGAGGTGTTTACCAAGTGACCCAAAGAGTGACTTCAGCATAGGAGGGTTAACGAATGTCTTAACAGACTGCTGAATTCAAGGCTAACCACATACACCATTAAGATACTGCACAACAAAGCTGCTTGTAAATGTATTACATCAATCACAGATTAAACAGACATGGAGTTAAAGAGTTCACCTGGTGAGACAAAAAATAAAAGTACCAGTTGATTCAAAAAGCAACCTACTTCAATTCTTCACAACCCTACCACTTTGGTGACATCTGGTATGTGTGTCCGTTATGTGAAACCACGGACCATTTACCCAGGGATGTGCAACCGCGAGCGGCCCCAGCGCAAACACATGTGTGACCTTGGTTCCGTGCGTGTTACGGATTGTTATTACCCCCACAGGCGCTCTCGACTTTCTTGAAAAAACTTGCGAACACACGACACCCGTTGCAGCATGCAGCAAGTACAGTGCAGCCGTGATTATGCTGAGCCGACGCGCCAACGCGGTGCTTAAGTCTTTTCATTTAGATGAATAAATGTTCTTCATTCATCGATTTCAAGGAGAAATGAAGTTTTAATGAGGCAAAATTCCCCAATTTTGTGGTACACTTTTCTCAGAATGTATAGCATGAAATATCTTGAGCAGCATATTTTTAGAAAGGATGTACCCTGACTTAAATTATTAGAAGAAAACAAAATGGTAGACAGGAATATATGTTTTATTATTCAGTTATTAGAGAAAGTGTAAATGGTCCGTGGTGAAACTATCGTCGTTAGCTGTTTACAGTTTTGACCTGTTGGGTCTTATAGTAGAATGGCCGTTTATCATTTGCGCATACATGTATCAGCATATTTTTCTTTTTATATGAAAATTTTAAAAAAACATTCCAAACCTTAAGATGGGTACTTTAAAATTAACAAGACAAAGATTGAGCTCTGTGAATGCAGTATTTTTTTGTTTTTTTGAAAATGCAAGTTTCTGGATCTTGTTACCTGATTTGCAAAGTCTCCACATGTATCACTTCATCCCGAGAGTGCAAAACCAACAAATGTGGCAATACAACCAGGCCACTCAAGGTACAGACTTTGTGGGTGAGGGTTATAAAAGTGATTGCGTCAACTCATCACCTGTTGGCGTTCCTCCACCAGCACCTCGCAAGCGATGTCCAGGATCAGGTCATTCTGCAAGGCATCCTTCAAGAAGTGATGCATGAAGCTGACGGCGAAGCTGGGGTTCTGGAGATGGTGCAGCAACCTGAGGCCCTACACCAAAAAAAAAAAACCCAAAAAAATCAAACGAAAATCACCCTGACTCCCATGACATTTTTCTCCAAGGTTTCCTGCAAAATTTAGAACCACGCAGGATATTAAAGAACAAGTGAAACGTCTTTGGGCACGTTCAGCCCATCAATTCAGACAGGTGTAGAGTGCAGTGCTGGACAGTCCCTGACATATGTACCCCGGTACTTGCACTAAACAGAGGAAACAGTCGGAAATGTTGGACCATGATCATCTGGACAGTAGTGAGATACATGAACATGTACATGTAGGCATACAGAGTCACTCTCGTCTGAGCACCGCACTTTTTGCCCATTCTCTCTTCACGACCCCCCCCCCAAATCTAACTGAACATCACCACAGCAATGAAATATTTACATGTAAGCCAAGTACCAGTTAGGCCTCTACAAATGGTGTGACCCTCTACAAGCAAGTAGTTCATGGAAAACATTTTGGAGCTTTGGGTGCCACTTTGTGCTGCATAAAGTGTCTCTTCCATGACTGTGTCTTGACTCTTGCACATTGTAAGCAGCAACATGTACATGTAACGTATGGAAACTACAGGCTTTCGACTGATACCTTTCTTGTACGGTAGCCCCTAAAGTGTCTCTGCACGACAGTTGCAGACTCATCTTCTGCCGGCTCCTCTTTGGTCAGGTCCTTCCAAACATGCCGGCCTTGAAAACCCCCCACCCTGGGGCCCCTCCCTGCCCCCCTGCGTCTGTGTATGCTCCCATCCACATTTGTATCCTGGTGTCTTGCCATCAGGTGAGAAGTGTGGTCCATGAATGGCCTGGGCTCCCCTCTGACTCGAGTGGAAGAGTTCCAAGGGTCACGGTGAACCTGTGGTTTTCTATGGCGACCCCTAGCTGTTTCACTATATGAAAAGGTGGGACTCTGCAGTTGGGGTGGGGAGTATACATGACTGTCATCAAAGTCCTCTAACTGGCCCACGTCTGAATTGTAGCTTTGCAGACTGAAGGTATCATCATTGTAAAATCTAATGAAATGAAATGTCAAACAAAACAAAGGAAATGCATTAGGCATTTGATATAGTTTTCTTTTTTCCATTCTGTCACAGAAAAGGCCTTCAGAAGTTGTAAGCTATCACTAACCAATCCATATACATGTACAGCTGGGTTACGTCTTTTGTAAGCAAGATTAAACAAGAGCATTAAATTTTGTAGTTTGAGATCTCTTGTGTAAAGATTCACCAGCTTTCTTCTTCCATTACAACCACTGCACCCCTGGTTGCGTACAATCAGATTTAAAACAGCAGGTAACTTTTAAAAATACGATATACTCACAAATCACAGATAAACTTAATTCATGACTACATGTACATGTAACACAAATTGCACTTTTGCAATTCCGTTTATTTAGAATTCATTAAGAATGAAGTGTTGTTGTTTTTACATGTTTCACTTTATTTTAAGCAACAGGAGTGCAGAACTCTCAGTTTGGACTGCAGTGTAAATGTACCAAAGACTTACAATAGATAATTCCCCCTCACACTTTCCCCGGAGGATCAAACACACCCATGCAATGTCTAGGGCACAGATAAGCAGGTGCATCCTGTACTGTACCTATCATTAGCCACTGGGGGTATAACTGGGTAGTGACTCCCACGCAAGGGAGCATCAGAGGGTGAATCAACAATCCTGCAAACAAACAAACCAAAGGCAAAATGTTAAGCAGTCAGAACACTGTTTTCAGTTTGAATAACTTCCAAATCAAAGACAAACGTAATTCACGCCTACATGTACATGTACCTCAAATTGCACATTTGCAATTCCGTTTATTTAGAATTGATTTAGATTAAGACTTAAATATTATTTTTTTAAGTTAAGCATTGCCGAGTTTTGCTTTTGCCACCATACTTAGAAATCACAAGTTACTTAGAATCACAAATGAAAATATCAACTTTTCTTGTACTGTGAACACTTGTTTAAGAAGAATTTTTGTTGCTTTTCCGTGACTGTTCACTACCTCTTGCTACGATAACCTAATCCCTAAAAGCATGAAAAGACTCTACCTCGTTTCTAGAAAACAGGTTTAATCTTGTGTGGACTTGGCGGTTAAGTCCACACAATTTTCAAAAAGCAGCATTTTGTCAAAGGGTCCACACTCGAGTGCTGAGTCTATGAGCACTGAGTCAATGACTAAAATGATCATTAAGCTGATGGGGGGGATGGTATCAAAGGAGAGTGGGACGAAGGGGGAAGGCTTTAGTAACATGTGCAACTGACAATTTTACAAAGAATATGTTACCTTGGCAATGGCACCGTTGGGGCCTTCTTGTACCTGCCGTAGTGCCTTCCTTGCTGGTCCAGTTGCCGGCTGCCTGTATGTGCCTGGCGCTTTCTGCGAAAACTTAAAAAACAGATGGATTGAATGGGTACATGTAGTTTGTCCATCACTGTAAAGCCTTGCTCAAGTCAACATGCTGAGGTCAGAAGTAACGAAGGTATAAGGATGTGCTGTTGTACACCTCCGGCCACTGCTCTAATTTTTGATGCAGCCTGCACCATGTGTTGCTTTAATAAACCTTGATCAAGATGCCACATATGTTTGTACTGTTTGTCTTGTTCCAAGCAGACCAACTGGCAAACGTAATGCAACTTTACATACATGTACATCTATTGATAAAAGGGAGCTGACTATTTTTCCTCCCAGCCTCAGTTTGGTTATGTTCTTTTGAATGGAAGAACTAGCTCCACCATGATTTTGGCAATGTTACATCTTAACCTCATACATGTACATGCGGAGATGGTCCCAACTGCACATCCATCCCAAGTTGTAATGTATCTTTACACACTGGTGGCCTCCTTTATGGCCAGGGCCACGTACATGTACATGCCCTGCACACATACATGTACATTGTACAAGGTGCATTTATGTACGCTGTATGTACATGTATACGCAAAGATCAAACAGTCATGACAGTGAAGCAACCTCTCAACCTCTCTCAACCTACAACATGGAAACAAAGTCTGCTCTTACAAATTAATTGACAGTTGGCCTTGCCCATCCATTCCTTAATCCTAAAAGCTCTAGTTTAGGTAAATTTTGACATTACGGTATTTTAGTACGAACCCCACAATATACATACAGAGGTTCAACAACAGTCATCAAAAATCTTCATTCAAGTCAAGGAATCAGACTACTTGCTCAGTCGTCTTTGCTCACACCTCTGTTTTGCGTCATGTACATCTACACAGCCGTTTTACCCCATAATTTCCCTGAGAAATCCAAGCCCTATCCTCATTCCACTAAGTGACTGGATTACTGCTGCCCAGAGGAAATCACTTCCAACTTATATCTACAGGTAGGTGCGCTGTTTCCAAAAAGTAGACTTTTTTCTTTATACATGTACATGTAGCAACAGGGTGCTGAAAGTAAGGAACGCCAATCACATATTGGAGCATCGGATGCCACATGAGCATCCAGCAGCACTTGTGCACGCATGTACATGTAGAGAGAGTTACAACCAAAGGACATTCACTGCATTGCAGCTGACAATGCTGCAGTTGGGCTGACCCAACTCCTTATTCTAAAAACGGGCCTATTACATCAAATTTCAATTGGAACTTTCTCAACCTCTTTCCAGGTTTTTAGGTTCCCACCTGTGACCTGACAAGAACTCATCAAAAGTAGGCTTCCATTAACCTGGCATTTCCTCCATGATGACTCAAACAAAAACTACTGTACACCTGGATTCAGCAAGCTTGTGGATACCGGAAGCTGATCCACAAGATAATGATAGCAAATGGTGATGCAAACACCAACACAAAGTTCAGTGGTGGAACCACTTGGCATCAATTTGTGCCAGGGACTGCGGGGAAGGGGATGGCCAAATCCAAAATTTGCTCTGCCACATGTAAGTCATGGAAATCTGAAAACATGAGTCACTAAAGTCACACACTGTACAGGATTTGAAAACATGCACAAGTGTGTTAAGTACCCCAAAGCGAGACACTTCATGTACACGTACACGTATGCACCTGTACGTGTACATACATGTACATGTAGACTGGTAAACAGGGCCTTATGTATTTGTTTACGGCCTAGTAACTTACGGAGCCATAACTGTGATTGTGAACATACCGCCTAGGCCTATTGATTCACCCCTGAAATTCATGTTACATGCACATGTATGGAGTAACAACAGGGCCATTGTTAACATTGTGAATGGCACGGTACGTGATTTCTGTACAAATTGGAAAGGTGACTAGGGTGAATGAAATATTAAACCTAGAATGTGATTTGGCAGAGTTTATCTGAGATGACATCCAAGCCAGAAACGACAGGATTACATGTATGTTGTTGAAGTCTAATAAACCTTTTCGACGTTCGCAATGCATTATTGGTTTGGAGACAAATAAGCCATGCATTTTATGCACAACTCTAAGGGGGCAGTGAACCAGTCAGCAATTAATTTACAGTTTTCTACTGAACATTTTAATGGATCTGCTCATCAACTCACAGATGCATGCGATTATCAGATTACCAGAACATTTTCAGATAGGTTTTCATATGTTTGTGCGAAGAAATCACCCTTAGGCCTATAACTGTCTCTATTATAAAAAAAAGGGCATCGGTCACTCTACAGGCTGAAAATAAAATGACAGGTCAATGTGGCATGAATGAGCTACAAGTTGTGAGTCTGATTGGACAATAAGCCTACTGCAGCATTCCTATTCACGATCTTAGTCAAAGCATGGAGGAAGGAACACTTCCTCCATGGTCAAAGCACGGTGCAGGACAAAAATTGGCATCGTTGGAAGAGATTCTCTGAATTGTCCTTTTCTGCCAAGCTTTAAACTTTGAAGTTTGTACATTCATGTATCTCCATTCTAAATCATTCACTGTGTCAGAAGAGCACAGCTTGAATTGGTGTATACAATAAAAAATGGAAATGATTAACCTTTCGCAGGTACACTAGCTTCTCCCATAGGATTGTGCATAAAATGCATTGCATGTTTGTCATCATCCAAACCCATAATGCATTGCCAACACCAAAAAACCATTTAATCACAATGTGATTTTGGGCTTTCCTGGATGTGATTTCTGGCTCAATTGTGATTTTGGTGGTGTGGATGTGATACTGGACAATCTTTGACCTTACAGGTACCAACAAAATCACACCCAGGCGAGTTGCCTTTCTGTTTTTTCGTTGGGAAATCACATTCCACCACGATCAGATGATCCATCATGTACAGTAGGCCGTTCACAGTATTATTACTAAACACAACATTTAGCTCAACCCGTCCTACATGTAAACAAGGTCGTGGTGATCATGAAAACCATAAAACACACGCCTTCTTGAAGACAAGCCTCCTCAAGGCTCGTAACAGTTTCTATGACAACGACGCCATGATGACCATGACAAATTAAACGACGACCATTGATGACCTTACTTCTCTTGCAACTGCACCCATGTTCGTTCCTGCGGTGACAGAGCCATCATTAATTCATATGCCGCATCATTTCACATTTTCAGGATGGAAAAATACTCGTTGTCTCCTCCGCTTCAGTGCACAAGGTCCAGAGTTTCACACATTACACCTAGTTTATCGCTATCTTTGTCAACAGTTATTATTCCAGAAAGACGAAAAAATAAGCGCTTCGACTAAGCGAGTAGCGTGTCCGCTGTGTCTTCGCACTACCTAGGCCCTAAAATATTTACATTATTTACAATTGGCTGAGCGCATAGCGCCCTCCACCGATTACTGCAAACAAATCGATTGTGCCTGTGTTTGATTGAGAGTGGATTATCGATCTGTCGCCATTTTTGTCGATTTTTCTTTGTAGGCGGCTTTACCGAGAGTCTTTCATAGTTCCAAATCTGGTATCTACAAACCATACAATCACTTCTTGCGACAAATCAGGGGAAGATTACACTTTCCCTACAGGTGTTGACCGTCGCCCAGAGGCCGCCATTAAAAGTTGATAATAGGCCATATAGGCCTATGTCCTAACAAGTCAAATTAAGCGGAGAATATAAAAAAGCATAGACCTGCATGAGACTAACTGATAGTGCACGGAGTGTCAAGTATGGGCGTAAATCCGGGAGGGGGGTAAATATTCCCTTCCCCACTTCTTTTGTGACGAGCATACAAATTAAAGTGGATTGTGAAGAATTTTCAGGATTTCCCAACGACTAATGTTTGCAATATCAAAAAAAAAAGAAAAGCAATTTCATTTCTAAAAGCTATTAATATACCATTCTGATGTGAGACTCTGCATGAATTTCATAAACATTACACAGATGTATATCTTTATCAGATATACTGCCCCCATAAAATGCATGTTGCATGTTTTGAAGGCCCTAAAAGTCAGCAATTACCCTGCTCTTGGAGAAACAGCAGTTGGTCAGCTAGTGAACATCCTGTCCAATGACGTCAACAGATTTGATCAGGCAAGTATGGGAAATGTTTCATCGGTTGCCCATGCCAAGTCAGAGGTGCACTAGCAAACAGAGTGTCACGAGTAATGCCCCCCTCAAGTCAGTTTGTAATTTCAGTCCTTAATTAATATGAACCAATTCGGTACTCCAACCGCGCATAAGAGGTCATTCGGACATGCCTGCGAGGTCTGCCCTATCAATGCGGCTTTACGCGGATTTGCGCATGTGCTTATTGTTGTTCGTCGTTAGTATTAATGTACGCATGCAGGATTGTTTTTCTAGCAATGAGTCTTTTTAAACTTACTGTTTTGCTTTCCCATATGTGACCTGTCACCGCCAAATGAGCTGAAAGTCCGAATTGTCAAACACTGATTTATTGCTGTTTTTGAACTCAGCATAAAACGTCTTTCCAGTGGTATTTACATGGAACAATTTGGGTAAAAGTATTGGGTGACTAAGTCGCATTTTATTTCTGGCAGCTCTGCATCTTTGTTCCCGGCGTATTTCCACTATTTCAGACCAATAATGCTGTCGTCAAGATTGCTTAGAACATGACCATTGCCAACATACGATCCAGCAGAATATTTGGAATTATACAGGAGACCGGCTGCTCTTTCCAAATAAAACAAAACCGAAAAAAATGACTTCCACTTCAACCCTCAAAATAGGAAAGAACGAGATTCGACTTTACTCTCATTTTGTTGTGACAGGTCACATCTTGTTTCAGCTTATTCTTGTAATATCTATTCTGTCCGAATCTATATAATGTTTCTGTTTGACGGGTCTTTTTGTTCATAACTTACTTGTGGACAGCACCAATCCAGCTGACTGTGATGATCGTCTTGTGCTGGCTAGAGATCGGAGTTTCCTGCTTGGCGGGGATCTCCATCATGATCTTGATGGCGCCCATTCAAATTTAAACTGGGAAGCTGTTTTCCAAGCTAAGCTAAAGACCAGATGCCCTCTTTGTCAATTGGTATTAATTCATTTGCTTCTGTCCTTTCTTTATTTTTTTTACCTTTAATAATAATAATTTACCATAGTCTTGTCCACACCTGGTCAGAAAAAATATCCTCAATCTTCTTGTGTGGTTTGTTTCGCAGATTGAGGAATATGGAAGATCTTAGAATCCTGACTAGGCTGTTGCTTCAAATCACACATAATGCAACCTGACTTGTATGTGGACAAAACATTGAGGAAGAACTCAAAAAGAGTAAGTTGCAACTCTGTCACTTCAAAGTGTACAAGGATCGTCGCCGCTGAGTCAGGCGAATAATACAAAACATTCCAAAAGCGACCGATTACTGCCTCCATTTTAGCCAAACAAGCGGAACCAGTATTGCCCTAGCAATACATGTAGTATTTTGCTGGCAATTAAATACCGTACAAATTATTGCTGTGACCATAAAATAGAGACAGAAAAATCTGTGATGTTAAGCCTACTTTTACCATGGTAAATAATTTGTTTTGGTAAATTTTGAAACACTGTTCCGTTATCTATGCAAAGTTTGTAATTTTATTATCCTCCATCTCATAAATTAGTTTTCAAGGACTTGGTAGGAAATTTGCCAATAAAACGTGGACTAATTCTGGAAAACTAAGCTCATAGGGAATAAAATGCGGTATTTGATCACAGGGAGTTATCACGAAATCTCGTAAAATACGCTTTGGTACAAATGCCACAATAAAAACGATTCAAACATAACACAAATCTTGTAAACATCAGGGCTATTTATTCCAAAATATAACTCCAAAAGAAAGCATCCATTAAGGACAATAAAAGAACATGTACAATTAGGGTACACAGTGTAATGCAAGCAACTGGGCAAACATTAAATTTGATGTTGTTATGGAATTATATACCAAGCGCGAATAAATGAAGAATATTCAATTCTTATACCTCAGTATACAAAGTTTAAGGATGCATAGGGTACAAAGGGGTCTTGCGGTTTGGAAACATGGTGCCAAGCAAGCGCTCGCTGCGCTCTGGCAATGGACATATCAGGAATGCCAGAAAGGGGTAAAAATTGGCCAGACGTTATAGCCGGGAAGTTTAAACTATGGATCCCCTATAGATAAAAGGACTAGTGTGACTTGCGTATGCTTGGACCAAATTGAATTGTGGCTTGGCTTGACTTGTGATCAAACGACCTGTGTCTTGACTTCGTTGTGACTGGACGAAATAACCCGTGACTAGGCTTAGACTTACAAAAATTGATTTGTGACTTGACTTGGACTTGCACAAATTGATTTGTTACTAACTCTGACTTTTAGCTTTCCAAAGTCAAGCTTCATTTCTGACAAAATCGATTGCATCCTGTTTTCCTACACTGAAATACACAACTTCGTAGTTTCTGCGGCCACAAAAAGCCGTACACCCAACGTTCAAAAGAAATCACCCATTTGAACCCCCCCCTATAAATAATAACACTTATTTTGATGGATTTAAACTGAAAAGAAAGTTTACTCCAAAGCCACTTCTTCATAGTACCACGGACCATTTTAAACATGCATGTGCAGCTGCAACCGGCTCCATGGCAAGAACACCTACCATCTCGGTTCCATGCACAATTATAGATTGTTCCCGACTTTTTTCAAGAAAACTCGCTCCCATGCTACACTGTTCTTAAGTTTCAATTTACTTGTTTCTTTTGACGATCTGGTCTTTATCACTTTTAAAGAGAAAAGAAATACATGCAGAAAGTTCAGTCAGCTTTAGAATTTTCTTTTTTGCCGTAAGAGTTCTTAACGAATCAGTTTCATTGTCTTTGTGGTAATCCTTGGAATACGCGTAACTGAGGACATCATTCTCAAAATGTGACTGCCGTTTACATTTATTACCAATTAGATATTCAGAAAACTGTGGTTCATTTCTCTCAAAAGCGGCTCAATAGTATTGTTTATTTCCTTTTTGAGGACGGAGTCACACATTCAGAAGTAACGTTTTGTGTCTTGGACTTATATAATCAGCTAAAAACATTTTAATTAAAAGATAGAACCTGGAAGCAATATTTTTGTCACCGTCTGAGAAAATATCTGACAATAGTATTAAGTGCCATCTACTGGGAAACTATTTGTGCTACCAATAGCAGGGATATTTCAGAGATTTAACACCCAAGAATGTCCTATTGTACTGTTTTATGTAATTTTTATTTTTATGAAGGTTTTAAACAGACATTTATAACTTTTACATATTTTAATAACATGGCTGATACATACATGTGTTCCCCCCATCCACTATGAAAGTCGACGGAAAATATAATCCCATTTAAACAAATAATTTTGTTGTATACTTTTCTCAGAATGTACAAGATAAAATACCTTCAGTACCATACGTAAAAAAGGTAATACTCTGAACTACAACACTCAAAAATTAAAAGAAACGAAACTTTAAGCACTGCTTTCCACGAGCAGTAGACGCGATTTTGACTGCAGCTTGGCGTGCGTGACATCAGCGTTATTCATCAAATATGTGATGGGTGTTGTATGTTCGCGTAATCCAGCGACATGTTAATGTAATTTCTACTTTGATACTTTACCGGCCGTAACACGCTTGGAACCAGCTCTGAGCTGAAGTTGCACATACCTACCTTGTGTAAATGGTCATTGCACAACCGTTTCCTTGGAATTCCCCCCCCCTATTCATGGGTTAAAATCAAAACAATACGACAACAAACACCATCAACATATCTGGGCACAACCACATTACCAGCACACTGTCGTAAAGGTTGGTACCTTAATCCATGCTTAATCCTGTCCTAACTTACTCTTTATAATGGGTTTTGCGGTTTTTGTCATTAAAAACGAGAGGGGGGGGGGTTGCAGGCTGCTACGGGCAGTAGCCCACGTTATTTGCGGTCAGGTAATCGCCATAGTTGATTGGTTAACAAAGTGAAATGGGTATAACAGCAATGACCGGTCAACATAGAATGTTGTACAGTCACCTCCATAGTATTGACACAGCATTTCCTGGGGGCGGGCCTTAGACTAAGTAATGTTGGAAAGAACTGTTGCCAATAATTTATTTTTCTCATTTACACAAATCCTGAGGGGGTAGGGTATGTATCTCCCCACCTTTGGTGGTGGGGTGATGGGCCGTGGAATCATCCCACACCCTTTTTGTGATAAGCAAAAAAGTTGATTTGTAAAATGCTTTCAATGTGCTATTCTGAGTTTGACTATTTTATGTACAATGTTTATCATGAACATTGCCCTAATAGTACATGGTGTGGCATTGATTTATAATATATACTCTTTTCAAGACATGGCCACTTTTCCTGTATAAACTCCTTTCCCTGTCTTTGGCAGCCGTTTCATAGCAAACATCAACAATCATACTGAAACAAGAACGGATTCACTAATTAGCCTTGGATGACTGGTCGATGATACAATCGTGCCTGGCATTAATTTTGTTCATTAATTGCAAAACACGTTTCTTGTGTTGGTGAGTTGTACAAGTGATAAATTATTATCAACAAATTACCACGCAAAGAAAGAAATTAATTTAAACTAAGAAAGAAAGAAAAATTCGCCAGGAAACAGACTTTTTAAATAACCGTCTATCTACCGGTACATTGCATGGAAAAAAAGAATCAAACCCACGTCTCGTGGACTGGACTATGAGTGAATTTTTTCTTGTATCAATTATCTAAAAGCCGCAAAAGGCCGTCTAAAGGGTTTGTTTCTGCCATACCCAAATTATTGAAATCTGCTGGAGACATAAATTCTATAAAGCTGCCTGGGCCTCAGTTATTCGTCCCCTAACTATGTATTTGTATAGTCAAAGGTTTTAAAGAAGGGTCCAAAATTTTATTAAATAAGCTTTAATTTAAAAGGGACTTATTTTATTCACAGAGCTGCAAGAAAATCACTCCATTGGGATCTTACAATGACGATTGAAGACTGTAATTACAAAGGACTAAGACTAAAACTGGCATTCAAATTTGTTACATTTTGACATCTCAAGCTCTCATTCATCACATGTATGAGAGCCTGCCTATTGTACAACTCCTGATATTCGGTTTCCATTCATTGAAATTTTAATTTCAGCATTTTTCTTTTGTTATCCTTATGTTTGTACACAGTCCATCCCACGAAATAGGCCTAAGGGATTCTATTGAAGAAAGCGTGGGTTTTAAATTACCGAGCCGAAACCCACTCCTATTTATTAATTTATTATTTATTATCAAACAATACCACCGTACATGAACACGATCAGTCAAGTGGGGAATTAATAAGTAGTATTGTTTGAATTCACCGATGCATATCGGGTCGTATCCCTTGGCATATTTTTCCATTTATACGCATGCTTTTATTATCCTGCGTTGTTTTACAGGCTTAGCATATCTTTATTTGCGACACAAAACTGTTCTAGCGTGTCCTCTCAATACTCAAACCTCCAATCAGTACATAAGTTTGAAACACGATGCAACACTGCCTCTGTGCTTAGGATGAAGAATAGCTAACTCTGCATTCATCTCAACTTTCACAGTGGCAGTTTGTCTTCTAGGAGCAAAGAAACCAGGCAATAGTTGTTGGAGATGCTCCATTATTTCCATGGAAACATGGAAATGCCGTGCAGAGTTAACCTGGACAATGTCATCATACAGAGAAAATCCATCTCTCGATTCTATCATCTTCAAAATAGAAATTATGTCGCCTTTCGTGAAGGCCATTCCAAGCAGCCACGTTTTCATTTATTTCCCCTTTCTGCAGGCTACAGTCAAAGCCATACGTCGTAAAGAAATATTCTTTCTCACCAAAATTAATATCGCGTGCAATGCCCATGACACTCTCCCTCTGCTGCTGTAATCTTTTGGCAATTTCTCTGGATCGGCAGTCAAAATTTCGGGGATCTGGGTTGTTACATCTTTTTTTCAATACTTGTAACTGTCTTATGCAATGACTTGTTGCTTTTCCTCTCTGCGCCTCGCTTTCTGATGTGATGTGGAAGTGCACCGTTTCCAACTTGGAACTCTGTAGCTGTCAAGAATGGCTGGATTATGTTCTATTTCTGCAAGCAGGGGAATGTTGCCAGGGAATTCTCTTGCGGCCTGCTCACCATCACGTGCTTCTCCTGTCTGGAGGTGACCAGCTGATCAGTTTCATTTCAGTGTAATTTTCGGCTTCATTCATAGGCCTGTCTCGTGGTCGCTATAAAAGTCTCTACCTTCTGGCTCATTTGAAAATGAAAGAAGACGTATACATCTTGATTTTACAGCATAGTTTAACGTCTTCTGACCCTGCAACGCTGCTATCATTCCGGAGGGCATTACCTCCAAACAACAAACTTAGAAAGGCTGTTTAATATTGCTCGTCTTTGGCGTTCTCCTTGCCTAAATAAAAAAAAATCATTTCCCTTGCAACAAGTCCTTGATCTCAAAGTGTCAAATGGTTCCAACCTTTTTTTTTTTTGCGTCGTCTTCGATCTTGATCAAAGAATGTGAGTGTTGATCCATTTATGGGCTCCGTATCGAAATTATTACACCAGTAATTCCAGTCGTCCATGCAAAAGTAATGACATTTTCAAACAATTATTATGCCCATTGATCCGCTATAGGTCTTTCCCAGCTGAACTCAATAACACGAAAGACAGTCATGAAGCTTAGATCATTGTCGCAAACTGTAACCCTTTCCAAAGTGAGCGAATTCCACAAAGGAAAAAGCTTTTGTTGAAGCTTAAAGTATACAACATAATGAGATAAGGAACTAATAAAGTTGGCATTATAATGTTCATAAATTTCTGTGATCACGGTTTGTAAATTTATAAATACAACTAAACGAAAACAAACAGGATGAGTTGTGATAAACAAGGTTGGGGCAATCAAGCTGGTGAAAATGTTGGCAAAAATTTATTTAACAGTAACTGTCCACACCCATGACGAAACATCATGCATTTACTTTTTTTTTTACAACCGACAGAAAAGTGGAGGGTTAAAACGAGAAGAGGTTGAAACGGCCTTCTGATACCATCCTGGTCACCGACATAATCAATGTGCACTGTGAGCATGCATAAACACATGTACTGTATAGTGTGTTCAGCATACCCTGCGGTTTCAGCAGTCACTGAGTCTGAACTCCCCTGCCGAGTTAATTGAACGTGGTTAGGAGTAGATACGTGCGGTCTGACAGGGTTTCTGCACAAACCCCTTGTGCAAGGGGTGTTTGTGTAGAAGTATTAAGGTACCAACTTCTACGACAGTGTGCTGGTATTGAGATTATTCATTGATGGCATTAGCTCTTCCGTTGGTTGATTACATTTTCCACGAGCAGTGATACCAACGGCAAAAGGGAGATTAACCCCAAGATGATGAAAGCAGTATCATAGCTTCCAGTCTGGTCGAATATCCAACCTGGGAAAAAAGGGCAAGATCGGTTACTCAGCTGTCTGTCCTGCCAGAGAACTGTTTTTTTTTTCTTCTCCGTCACCCGTTACATTTCCCAAACAACGTCACAAAGTACTTGCTATGTTTAAACTCATTCTCAAAGAAGCAAAAGCCACGTAAGTATTCAAGTATTCCTTACCAGGGAGGAATCCTAAAGCGATTTGAATAATAGCGACCAGCAGATCCATCCAACTGAAAGCGGACACCAGTTCTTCGGCTCCCACCAGTTCCCGCGTGTAAATGTCATAAAGTGACGCCCTTGCCCCAAAGCAGCTGTGGGAGATGACAGTGTTGCCAATCATCAACCAATAGGAATGCACCCAGGGAAGGGTGAACAGAGCAATGCCGCAAGTAATCATTGAAATTAGCAAGGTCAATCGTAGCTTCAGCCAGCCTCGGTCCACCATTGACGCGACAAGAATCCTTGAAACCAGGTTCGCAATCGCTGCGGCCGTGGTGAATGTCACTGCCTCGTACCCAGAGAAACCTTTCGACTCGGCATAAGGGACGAAGTATATCAGCCACAGGGTGGCGACGAAGGTATGGACGACGTAGACATGGGCCACTATCCAGAATGCAGCGTGGCCGCATACCGTGCAGCCCAAAAGGTCCCGTTGAGCCTTAACAGCGTCCTTCAGGATGCGGAGTGGGGATTTTGTCTTGTTATCATAGATGTTTGGTTTTGGTTGCTCCTCTTCACTTGAGTTTATTAGCAGATAGTCGTCCTGGGCCACTGCAGATGGTGGCTGAGGTCCCAGCAGGAAGCCACACACACCAAGATGCATGCTGATAGCCCCAAGCAGTAGCAAGGCACCTCGCCAGCCGTAGGTGTCTAAAAGCACTTGAGTCAACGGAGCAAAGATCAAGCCCAATGAGTCTCCTGTGGTCGCAATCCCATTCACCGTTGCATAGTTTGTAGTGAAATAACGGCCCGTCATGGCTCTCGATAAAATACTGGGGATCACCAAACCAGGCCCTGCATATTAAAACGAAGCTCATAAATATATTGTCAATACTGAGCCCCAACCCTCAGATCAAAGCGCAACACCCTACAAAGACCTTGGTTAGGTCAAAAATTCTGTCATTCCGAAGAAAGTCCTCTTGCCGCTAGGCATTTTGGAGATAACCTTTTTGAGAATGTGCTTGCGCAATTTAATTCATTTCGAAACAGCTGCTTGTCAATATACACGTAGATGAGCGACAAGTGGGCACTGAATCAATTCTGATCAGCTTTCTTATTATAGGTCTTCATAGCTAATGTTGGGAAATGTGTGAAAGGATTAGCAATAGCAGCATTCGTGTTTCTATTTAACAAATAAAGAAATCCAATTTCAAGTAGGGAACATTCAGTTGTATGGAGTCAGCGTTCAATGACCTTATATTGCACTGGTTTAGTATGTTGTCGTTAATTTTTGCGGGAAATTGAATGCACTTCTGTAATCTTGCATTCATCTTAATTTGAACTCAGCTATTTCACAAAATATGCAGGCGATTTTGCCTGTGTGTTATTTAAGATATGCCTTGTCAAGGATTAAAAATCGTTTGTGTACTAAACAGGAGTTGCATTTTTAGAAGCGGTTGGTTGATTGGTTAATGTTGAATATTCATGATTGAAATAAACCATTCATGCTGTCATTGGAAACTATCGATTATTGCAGAAAACCTATAAACACCGGCGCTGGAACCTAAAACCTATAAACACCGGCGATGGGGGACCTTCCTACCTGTGCTGCGTTTCAATCATAGAAACTTTATTTTTCAACAGTGTGATGACAGACACAGTGTAAATGAGTAACATAGCATTTATTATCAAAGCGGTGTCATCCTTTGTGTAACCTTGGTCATATAATTATGTTGTCAGATCTCCAATTCTACACTTCAGATCCATTTTTCTTGTGATTGTGCACAAAATATTATGTAATCTAACAGGCAGTAACTTCAAAGCATATGTTTTGGTCTAATTGGTGCCCAACGTAGGCCTAATTGGCCTTTTCGCATTTTGCGAAAAAGCATTGCTTTTGCACTTTTTTTTGGTGCTTTTTTGCAGCTTTGCCAAAAGACATTCTTTCTGTCCTGTTGTTTGGCTTTTTCGCATTTTTGAGGAAAAGGCATTCTTGTTGGTCTTTTTTTGTCGTGGCTTTTTCGCATTTTGCAAAAATGGCATTCTTTTTGTCAAGAGTTTTTCTTTCTTTTTTTTCTGTTTGGTTGTTCTCCCCAAACTCTCTTTCTTTTGTACACAGTTTTTCTTGGCACCACCTGAGTCCCTTTGCAATGTTCAAACTTCATGACGTCATCAAGGGATTAATTATTAATTATGAAATTAATCTATTTCAGCCTATTGACTTGTACACATTTTCGAGGCAAGATTTTGGGTACTTGGCGATAATCAAAGTTACAGCTGGCAAGACCCTGCTGCAAAATTAATGCCAAATTAATGACGTCATCTCCTTGTTTTGTATTGATATTTAAATATTTAATTTTTCCATATAGGGATGTACACGTTTTCTACAGACCAACGTCGGAACTCTGGTCAATCTAACTGATTCATGTTTGGGCACACGCATACTCCATCATGTAAAGAGGGTTCCAGATCACAATTGTCATAACAACATCCTCATTGGTCACGTGACATGAGATTACAAGTACAATTGTGACCTGCCATGGCATAATGAGGAAAGATCCCCATTGATGACTTTTAGTTACACATATGAGAATAAAGAGAAACGAATGAGCTTTCCAGTAATACCACGTTTATACTCGTAGGCCTCCCCAATTCGAAAAGACGACGCGAAAAAGACGACGGGAAACATCTCTGTGGTCAAAACTATTTTTCGAGAAACACGGCTCTGAAAAAAAAGCACGCAACAGCGGCTGCAAACGTTAGCCACAAATATGTTGTGTGAACTCCATAATCGTTGCCGATCTACATGATAACAGCAACGTTATATTTATGGGTAGCTATTGCCGTGAAATAATAGAGTAAACGGAAAGAATGTCCTCTAAAAGTGTTTCCTGGAAGTTTTATTGTTATATTTTTGGAAAAGGAATCCATGGCAGTGGAGTTTCGTGATCATAAATTTTTATTGATATCAGACGGACCGATGTTGACACTGCCTCCCACCTTGTTTCTAGATCACGAATTATTCCTTTTATATTAAACTTTGCCGTACTTCATAAGATAAGTTAAAATATATATGCGCAAATAGCTGCTTGCATTGTCTTTGAAAATCAGCATATCTAGTTCCCTCTCTAATTATTAACACTCTGAAACAATACTGATGTCAGGTTTGTTTTTGTGAATACCAAGATTGTACAAATTTTTGAATGACAGAGCCTTGGGACAGTAAATTGATAATAACTTATCTTCAGATAAATATGTGTGTTTAACTTTGCACTGATTTAGTTATTACAATTTTCTGATGAAATTAACGTATGTTCTACGATTTTAAATTTTAGCAAATGAAAATGAATACTCCCGAAGGGACACAGTAAAAAATAGATTTTCGGCTAATAAGAATGCACATTTGTTGTAATTGGCAAGGAATACGTCAATCCGAAATCCCAGCCTCACGTATCTGAAACCTCTTTAATGAAATTTAATGCACATTCATTTATTGGAAGTACGCAAAACGAAGTCGAGTGTTTGTTCTTGCGAAAATGAAACCAGGTTTTAAGTCGTTTTCAAAATCTACCCTAACTTGATTTTTTGTTTTTTTACAAACTTGATCGCACATTTTCCAAAATTGGCCGAGAAAACCTATATTAGTCGGAATTAAAAGATTTACTTACCAGCGATTAAGCATAGGACGAGCGTAATCTGAAAAGCGCTGGTAGAGAAAGACGAGATGATAACAGACGCCCCTAAGAGGAATCCGCAGACTGTCACCACGAAGCGGGTACCAAACAATACATCCAGCAGTTTCGATAACAGACCTACATTGGATTTGATGACAACGCTATTAGCACATGTCTTCACGTGAATGTCAAAATAGTGGAAAATTGTATGCCAAGAGTTTGAAAAGCGTCTTAGGTGCAAAGCTGCACTGTACATCGTGTGACTTTTTCATGTACTGTACATCTTGTTGCACCCTCCTGTATAGACCGATCCCGTGACAAGAGTCAAACACATGTTTCAACTCAATTCAACGTGAAATTAACGACTTCGACCGTGCGCTGCGGTTACTCGACCGGACCCTTGTGAACCATACGGAAATGTCCTTAGCAACTTGCCGATCCTCTGTTGAGCCTTCTTGTTTTGAAGACTTCGTTTGCACAAAGTTAACGAACGATCGCATTGAAACTCTTTGTATGTGCTCTGGAAGGCTTAAGCCGAATAAACACTACAGAATCATGAAAAGAGATGCTACACACTTATGAAATTTTAGCCTCAACGTGGTTGCTAAGATGATAAATCATGTACAGTTTCAATCGATCACTTCTCTTTCTCTGGTCATCTTTTTTTTCCCACTAACTTTTTCAATTCTAGAAGCTTCCCCAGAAAAGTGAGACACTGCATACGACAGGCCAGAATTCGAACTACACAATACAATCCGTTCTATGTAGATAGATCTTTTTGTTATATTTTCGTGATTTAACTTCTGCACAGCGCGATATATACGTGTTTTACACGCATAAAACCGATCCACCACATACCGTGCAGGGTACACTGCGGCCTGTTTCATGCATACCGCGGCGTAAATGTACACGTACATGGAAATTTTCGACGGAGCCGGTGTACATGTTCATGTGGTTCGTGCATGTGTACTACATGTAAACCTGGGGATGTATACCGTGAATTTTAACATTTTCCTGGTAATTTTATAATGACAGATAGACATCAGTTTCATTAATAAAGTTCATGTTAACTTCATGTACTTTTGTGTTCGTCTTTCGTTCCCGAGTCATTGAATTCTTAGGCTCGCAAGGCCGTAAGATTATGCGGGATGAACGGAATCGGTGCCAGGTCGCGTCCGGTCGGGAAAAGAAAAGAATCTAGCGGAAAACCGTTATCAAATCTAACACCTTCACACCTCTCTCCACCATAGCCCATTTTTGAAAACTTCAGGAAAAATTGGAATTTTTTGTTTTGAGCCTTCGAAAACGTAACAAATGCATCAAAACGTCAACTTGAAACTACCGCTTACGAAAAGAGTTTTTCACAAAAATCACTAGTTTTGACCACTTTGGTACTATTTCTCAATTTTATTTTCAGAAAACACGTTAGGATAAGGCCTTATCTTGCCATGAAAATATTTTGGGCAGGAATGTTTATTTCAAAAGATGAAAAAGACGTAAATTTCATGAAATGAGGCAACTGTTTCCCTGGCACGAATTGCCATGTTCCTCATTACGCATTCAAATCACCCTAAAACCGGACATGCGCAGTGAATAATTTCCCTCTGAAACATACCTGCAGGATTTATAACTATGTTGTGCCCATTTGTGTAAAGAAAAAATATGCACATTGAATGCTTCCTCATCAGCAAAGGGGAGCGCACTGCTAACCAACATCACGCGCTCGTCAAGCTTAGGAATGCGCGACTGAGTGATGCGGACACCGCAGTAATGGCTTCAACGAATCGTTCGACTGGACGTCGTTAAAACCAACGCCCTACTGTGTTCACGTAACGCTGCGTGTTGTAAACCAACAACAAACGATTTAATTTAACCAAGGGGGAAGGGTATCCATCATTACATGTTTAGTAGTATAGTAGTATGTAGGTCAGTCCTGGAGGTAACAGGTTGAAATCTGGGCCCATTTCCAATTTATATTAATTAAATATAGTGTTTGTACACAAAGATTCTTATAATTAGAGGAATTTGTGTCCTCTCTAATTATAGTTTAGATTGAAGCCATTTTGATTCCAAGGTCGGTCCAGGGATAAGTAAATGCTTTTTAAATAGAGACAGTCGGATTTCCAAAACCATAGGACTGTTGTCAATCTGCCCCATTAAAAACCTCTTGTCACAAACCCATAGATAAGGCGTCGTTTGTTTCACACACGTGTTTTTCCATTTGCTCGTTATGGGAAGCAAGGGTTTTCAGTAAGTTTATCCTTGGTTGTCGAACAACGTTTTTGGTACCTCAAAATGCACCGTTTATTTCATCGGTATAAAACATGGAATGAGCAAATTGTAATGGTGCTTAGTACAGGTATGTATTTGTGTTCGTGTGTGTTGTTCTTACTTCAAGTCACAACATGACTGACTATTGGTAGAAAAAAAATAAAAAACCTGTGCCTGGGACCTACGTAAAAGAACAGCCTGTCGAAGGCGCCTTTCCGTATGTGCATCAACACTTGCACCAAGCGTTTACTATTCGTCAAAATCACTCCCGGGGCGATTTTGACGACCAAACGCAACGCACGTATGTGTTACAACTGGAGTCGGTTTTTGTGTCCGTGAAAGTGAAACCAATGAACGCATAGTGTATGCAACGCAAGCCTCAAAAGTACACAAGTGTGATTAATTCTGCGTTTCTCTTAAGTCAATATGGAAAGTAGGTTTTATAAGTTATAGTTAAAACTAGTAAATTGACCTAAAGCGTATGTATGCACCTGCAAAACTGCCAACAGCAGTAATAGTCGCTATCAATCCACCAATCATCCACGTGTCTGCTGTGAATTGCTCTTGAAGCGTTGGCAGCATGACCCCGAGACTTTTAAGGAGTCCTGTCCACAGCAGCCAGTCGACATGGACACAGAGGGCGGCATACCAGCCTGCGTGAGCACAACCTGAACTGCACTGGACAACCATCATGAGGGTTTGTCTCACAAATTGAGTCTCCAGCGTGTAATGATACACCAGTGATAGGCTTCAGAAGATTGGGTAACGGTAAGCCTTGAAATAACGGTGCACCAAGGCTTTCGCTCAATGAGGTGGGTCAGGTGGATATCGTAACCAAAACTGTTGGATAAAAAAGTTCACACAACATCAGTTTGAATATTAATCACCGTAACCAGAGTGGTGAACTGTCGACATTGTGCCTTGAATTTTTCCGTCCTGTGTAAGGCAACCATCCATACAGTGTATTAGAAACCATAGCTTGTTTTATAGCCAAACGGTTAATGCACTTTATAGCGTTACGCATGCTTGTCTTATAGATGGTGGTGTATAGAGAAAATTGGATTTTTCTAATAAAAAAAGTAATGAAATAGATTGGAAACGATTTCTATGCACTTGTAAATTATCAATATGCATGTATGTTGAAAGTGCGGAAAAGAAACCCCAAACTATTACTAATAGAAGTACTGTTTACAAGTCGTTAGTTCGAGTGTTGAGTGTTTTTCAAGCACTGTTTAAAAAAAGTACAGCTATCATTGAATGCCTCACTTTTTTTGCAATGAAAGAAAATTCATTCAATGAAATGGCTGCCAGTAGTAGGGATATGCTGATTCTGCCGCAAAATGAAAAACGCCCAATAGGTACCCGGCCCTTTTTGACCCCCCAAAAATCCAAGATTAGCCCAAATCGAAAAACCCTCCTATACCTCATCGACATTTTTCAAAAAATAATTAACCAATTAACCTCCGAAAACGCCAAATCCGGCCCAAATTCGGCCAAAGCGGGCCCCATTCGTCAAACGGCCCAATTTCACAAAACGGCCCGAAAGGGCTCAAATTCCACAAAACAGGCCTGCCTTCCGAAAATTCTGAAAAAATTCTGCCTTTGATCGGTATTTCCAAAATGGATCTAACTCTTGCCAGTCGGTTCGAATACGCTAAATTAGTAGCGGCTCACGCGGCGTGGTCAACTGTAAACGGTTGTGATACTGAATTTCAATCGAGCAAGCGACAATAGACGTACAAAGTCAAAGGCAACACATTTTGCTTGGTGAGAAAAACAAAATATGAAATAAAGTTTATACACTGAAGCAAATATTTATTCCCAGTGATTTTCCTACCGATTAAAGTTAAAAAAATAGTAAATTTACAAGTGGTTATCACTACAGATCATTTCTCCCTCTTTTAGTATTTTGTATTTAATTGAAGTATTATTCAGGTGAAGGATGACAGTGATGAGTGTAAAATCCGTGCACGAGCCTATCCCTCAATGCGGACAAACAATCCCCCTTACAGTCTGATGGTTTGTAAAAATCTGTGAAAGATTGCTTTCAGGTTTTGACCGCCAATTTTGAGGCATCCTGTTAACTTTGTATTTTGAATGGGTTCATTTCCATGTACTTTCTTACCAGTGTTTTAATACTGCTCCTACTACTAATAATAAGACGGGGCTCTTACATGTACATGTCTATTGTACTTTTAACTAAGATCAGTGTGCTTTCCATTATTACCCCTGTTCAATCAATATTTTTTAAGTGGTTTGATTTGTTCGGTTACTTTTTTACAGTTTTCTTCTTACTTTACAGTTGAGTTGAGTCAGCAGTACTTAATAAAGGATACAGTTGAACATATATTGTATTTGCTTCTGAATCTAGATTTGTTTGTATACTTTTTAAATTGTTCTGCTGTTTCGTTGGATTTCATTTTCTTTACGTTGAAGTGAGGTTTTGGATGATTTTTGAAGGAAAAAGTTAAACTTGTTTATTGATTGGTTCCTACAGCCAAAGTTTATTACATTTAAAATGTTTTTATTAAGGAAACCAGACAGTTCTTTGATAATAACACATGACAGTCACGTAATGGGTGCTGTAATGTTGGCCATGACAGTACTTTGAATTTTTAGATGAGCTCCAAAAAGATGCATGATACATTGGGACCAGTTTTATGGGGTGAGGTTGCTGGTTGTTTGGGTTTTACTTTTTTCGGTTGTTCACACATGCAAATAATAGTTGACCCACAAAATAAGATGTTATGGTTTGTTTACACATGTGCATGTATATATTCACCAGGTCACGGTGACAAAACAATCAGTAACTGTAAGGACATCTCAGCGTTAGTTTAAAGCAGGTAATGGCCATTGCAGCCACAGCAGTGGATTACTGTACCTGCTCTGTCATTTTCTGAAATTGGGATTACAGGCTGTGCCTCCTATTCAGAGCAAGGCATCTCTGCCACAAACTTGGCATATTCCACATGGGACAGAGGGCTAGGCTCCCAAGCAGGTTGATGCTCTCCGGATAAACAAAGTAAAACCTGAGTGCAAGGCCACCAAAAGTGTCAGAAGGAATTCTCCCTAAGGTATACTGTCCTGTGCCATAGTCAATACCTAGTGCTACCTTTACCTCACAACTTGTTCAACAGCTTGGTATCATTCAGAGTGATGCACAGATATTGAAGGTGCTACCGACCACCTCATTTCCTCCTTCCTGTGAATAAAACTTCGGACCTGTGCCTCAGGGGTCAGTTTTATCCTACTAGCAGAGGGTCAACAACACTCCTGGAAATATCATACACTATTCTCTTCATTCAACATTTCCTGACTTTCCAACTCCCAACCAACCAGCAGCTTACCATGCTGTACTTCAGCATGCTGAGCAGGACATGTTCTTAGGCCTTCATGTAACACCTGAAACTGCAAAAGAGCCCGAGGCTGAAACCCGACAACAGAGCCACAACAAAACCTGGCATGATGCTCGCAAACACAGACTCACTTCATCAGTCTTCAAACAGGTCTGCGCCAGAAAGGCTGATCACGAAAGTCTTGCAACCAGAATGTTGAAAAAAATGTGACATCCAAACAGCAGCCATGAAACTTGGCATCGAACATGAGCCAGAAGCTGCCAAGCTGTACTCAGATGTAACAGGGAACAATGTGTATTTATGTGGTTTTGTTGTAAATCCCTCTGCCCCTCATCTTGGAACATCTCCTGACCGCAAAGTCTTTGACCCAAATACCACGCCTCCCTTTGGGTTGTTAGAAATTAAATATCCAGACAAAGAAAACTTAGGTGAATGTGCGTAATTAAGAAGAGCCAATAATGGAACTTACAGATTGAAAACTAGTCACCAGTATTACTTCCAAATGATGGGACAAGTGGCATTGACTGCCATACAGTGGTGTGATTTTTTGGTAAAATGCAGGAACGATTATCATCTAGAGTGTATTAGTTATTATATTGTCGTTTTCTGGCGGTAGTACTACTTTAGTAACGGGCACGTCTAGTACTAGACAATCTTCTTGATGCCTGGCTAATTTTTCGGCTTTGTAAAAATAGATTGGCATTTGTGACATTCATAAATGGCGTGGCCGTGGGTGCTCACCAAGTTTGAAATGAGTCTCGATTTGTTTTTAATCTAACAATAGTTTTGAATATGCAAGTTGTCGGATAATAATATGCCTATATGTCTATCTGTTGAAACGTTTTTAGATAGATACAAAGTGGGAAACGTGCCTTTTCCCGATTATAACCATATAAATTAATCGAAAAATTATTTTGTGCTTAGATTTTAGGAATTTGGTTCTTTTGCGTGGGAAAGTCTTTGCCCGTGAAATCTAATTCATTTGGATTGTAAGTTGTTGCTCTGTCGAGTTCCATTCCATAACATGGATCTTTTTTTATTTTAAGTTTGACTTTATCTGAATATAATTCCAAAGCTGTGCACATTGTGCCTGTCTCCGACAATTGATGGAATTACATTCAACGCGTTCTTGGACTGGCATGTCTTTCAAGTTTTATTTACTTCTGACCTCTGGTTCAAAGCAGAAGTTCCCACTTCGAATGCCGTAAGAACTACAGGTAAACAAATACAGAAAATATGCATGTCAGAAAACACATCAACATTACAATTGGTAAGCCCTAGTAAATGTCATGTGAAGATACATGTGGCTGATCCAAATTACAAACCTGAAGATATTGTCAAACTCGGGGACAAATCCTTACTATTTCCGCCCAAACTGCATGTACATGTATTAATTATTTGTACTCACATGCATAATATTCAAGTAATGAAATGAATAGATGAGTTAAGTTGCGATACAATAAACATCTGAAAGTTTATCACGCAGCTAACGTTGACACAGTCAGTGTTTATAAAACTAGCTGGAAACATGTAGTGTACAGTACACGTAACGGTAAGACTACAAGTACTTGTAGGCCCTAAATGCTATACATGAACCAAAGTAATACACGCTTACCACTGTGCCGTTTATCGAAGACAGACCCCAAAAATTCTTCTCTACATCAGTATACAATGGATGGTCAAAAACTGCAGATCTAGAATGTACTTATTCGTTTATAGATATCACCTTCTGGGAATAGATCAGAGCGAGGTGGACAGAAAGTCTGTATGCTGATGGACGGCGGCCCGCTAAAACGTTATACATTGCATCGTGAACTTTACGACCGTAGTATGGCATGCCAAAAGTCACTAAAAAGGGATAAAGTATGGAGCGTCGACGGTTATACATATTGCCCAACGTATGCGTTCGCAGTCTTGGTTTTTAACGTTTATTACGGCTTCTTATTTTCGATACACTCAGGCAATTTGATGTAAGTGCCGCCTTGTGGGCTTTATTTTATTACATTGAGATAAAAAGTAATAATTTCATTGAGTAGCCAGCCGTATCCCTTATTGACAAATTTATCAATTCTAAAAGCTTTTGTTTCTGTTCTTCCAACCTATTTTCAACGTCTGATTCAAAATGCACTGTTGTAACGTTTGACCAGAAAGTAAATTCTGCCGTAACGACATCTTTCTGTTCTGGCCGATCCTTTTTAAATCGGACTTTAATCGCCGTTTGGAAACGATAAGTGCCAATTTCCTTCGATTGTTTCAATGCCATTTTTTCGATGTCTTTCCTAAGCGTAATAAAAAATCCGCAGTATTAATCCCAATTTCGATAGTTGTCTTGGAGTCACTTTACGCCGCGTACGTCTATTTCGCGGAATAATTCCGGTTGATAGAAGCTTTAATTGCGGCAATGTAATCTTTCTTCAATAATCGGTCTTTATACGTAAATTATTGTCATCTGCCAATTTCGTAATATGCCGATACATTTGCGAGGTAAATTTTGAAATTGCTTTGTATAATTTCTCACAGCCTGTGTTAATTGCTTGCGCTTGAATAGCACCAAAGGCTGTCGCGGTTGAGGCATGGTAATATAGTGACTGCCGATGTGCTTTCATTGTAATGACTTAATCCATGAATTACAGCCGTGAATATTATGTTTATAATGTAATTTGGTATTAACGATCTTTATACAATTTATTATTTTATTCAAAAATAATATTATATATATATATTATATTACATCATTTTTATTGGCGCTTCTACTCTACGGGGTAGAGGCGCTAACTTTATTTCAACTTTTGTTTCACAACCCTTTACAGTTAACCACGCCGCGTGAGCCGCTACTAATTTGGCGTATTCGAACCGACAGGCAAAAGTTAAAACCATTTCGGGAATACCGATGAAAGGCAGAAATGTTTTCAGAATTTTCGGAAGGCAGGCCCGTTTCCTGGATTTTGTGGAATTTGAGCCGTTTGGCACGTTTTATGAAATTCGGCCCGTTTTTGGCCGGGTTTTGATAATTTTGGGAAATCTCAGCCAATTTGGGCCGTTTTGTTAAATTGGGCCGTTTGACGAATTGGGGCCCGTTTTGGCCAAATTCGTGCCGGTTTTTGGTGTTTTCAGAGGTTAATTGTACGGTGACAAGTATTTTTTGAAAAAAATCTATGAGGTATATGAGGGTTTTTCGATTTTTGCTAATTTTGGTTTTTTGGAGCGTCAAAAAGGGTCGGGTACCATTTTGCTCCAGATATTGGCATTTCTGCCAACTGATGAAATTATTCTGACCATTGTTTCTACAACTGCTTTTTAAAAATTTCTGTATAGACTGCCAGATTTTAGTAAATAGTAGCACTTCATAAACTGAGAAACCTAGTGGATAGGGACTAGGATTAACCTTTCAAGAGTACCGCTTAAGGATGAAACCACATATGAATGTTGATTTCTTATAAATTTAATCATGAGCCTTGAACGAAAACCATCACGGTGCCCTTGTTACTGTAAGCGTATTTGTTAGCAGGACAAGTCAAACATACTTGTCAATTTGAATTATAGACCGAGGGCCAGAAATCGTAGTTTGCAGGTTCGTTAAGAGTTGAAAATGGCAACTTGCTTTTTCTCTAATAAATAACATACAGAGTATGAATTAATATTTTTTTCTGTTGCCAGCCGGATGTTTTCCTCTTTAATGTGAAATGTAAGGGTTTAAAAATGGCCAAAGCTCATGTTTTTCCAACGTGCTAATAGAGGGCACAGTCTCGTCTCCAATTTCTATCCTTTGGTAGTTTGAGCTATGAAACACCATCGCTGCACCTGGGGAAGAGTGCCAACATGGCGGCGTCTGTAAACGTGCGTGGGTTTTCCGTGTCGAAACAGTAGGATGGATAGGACAGAGAGGTTGCCTTAATTTTGTATTAAAAACCTCCACCAAACATCAGAAATGGAAGTGACATGCAAGATTACGCCCATTCCCTATACACACACTGGTATTTGAGGATTTGAGAAAATAATCGGAAGAAATTAACACAGGTGCTACATTCTTGCTTTGAAAAAAAAACAAAAAACCAAACAGAAAGAAACAGTGAATTCGCTTCCAGACAGATTTTTCGCAATGTATGGGGCCTGGTTTCTTCTTTGCCATCTAAATGAAAACAAGATGGTGGCCAGTCAGGCTGCATGAACGAACCAGAGTCCCCTCCCCGCCGAAAAATGTGTTAAATAGAAATATTTTTTTAGTGAAATCTTACAAGTACCTGTTCCAAATTTCAAAACATTTGATTGACATATGTGGAAACAAGGTCCAAAATGCTGTTTTGGACCAAAATGGGATTGGCACCCTTTTGTGGTGACTTGTGAAACAGCCTGTCGATGTGGAAACAAATTGGAATTCAGCACCCTAAGATTGACCAAGAGCACAGATTGTCATGTTGTCACTGAAAAGTGAAAACAGATTTGTAGTTCCAGTGAAGGTAGGATTTCTCGTTCACGGTCTATTGCAGGTTTTGCCATTTCCCGACCTAGGCCTATGTACTGTTTTAGCTCTGCGTACTCAGTGCTTGTCCAAGAGCTTGGGGAAAAAATAACACAAGCATACTCGGGTGGGACTCGATTCCATACCTACTTACTAGTGCAGGCGTCTTAACCCCTCGACCGTGACCACTGATCGCGAGCTTGCCGGGGTCGGCTGGCCGGTCCGACTCAGATGTAGCAGCGGAAACCGCAAACTATTTGAAAATGTACGTTGCGCCGGGGAGCGTATTTTTTTTCCCTATGAAGGTTACGGGTAGTTAAACACGGGCCTGGTCGATCCGGTTAGTGGACACGTAGAAACTTAATTACTGAAGTAAATGTCAGCTTTACTTTTCATATTATAATAACATTCTCCAACCAACTTAATTCTCCACCAAGAACAAAATTACTACACGTGGACTTGAAACCTTGGCTTGCTGGTTCAAGGTATAACTCTCTTCTAAAAGAGCTACCATACAAGTCGACAAGAAGGACAATTTTGTTGTGTCTTATACTTGTAAGTTCGTGTACCCCATTTATTATAATTAGCCCTAACATTCCTAGACGAAAAAACGGATGCCCAACAGTTAAGATACGCCCATTTTATTATAATTACCAGTAACCTTAATAGGAAGAAAATAACGCCGCCAGAGAGATGTTATTATTTTAATGACAGGCTTAATTTGCCCTTAAATAATCAGTTTAAGACGTCTGCATTAGTAAGCAAGGGGTCCTGGGTTTGAATCTCACCCAAGTAAGCCTGTGAAGTTTTTGAAAGCTCTCTAAAAGCACTGAGTATACAGTGTTTGCAAAAAATGTAAATATATCGGTTAAGGGCAAATTGTTATTAAAATTAACGTTTCTTCGACACTAAGCACATCTTTTAAAGTACTTGTGGTTAACTATTTTCTACCAATGAGCATTGGAACTTGTATGACATATCGGTAGGCATCAATGTCAAGTCACATAAATGCATCTGTAGAGAATGATACCAGAGCAGTATTTCAGAGAGGGAGCTTATCTTTTTGACAGTGAGACTTTGAATGTGATGCCTCAGGACGGCTACTTTAACACAATGAATATTCCCATACAGCGTATTGAAGGAACACTTTGTGTAGATGAGTCATGTCATTGCATTTATGTATACTAAATCATCAATAGGTTAATTCCATTTACATTTACAGCATGACTTCAAATAACTCTGGGTTATATACAGGTAGACATTTGCTTTATGGAAAGTTTAACGTGAAGCATTTACCCACCTGGGAGTTCACGGAGTTGCACTTCCGACACTGAATAGCTAGTCGGTGCAATGAAAAATGGCGTTGACTAAACCAGGTAACGTGAGTGCCTCATAATGTGTCTTTTTTATATGCGGATGGACCCTCAATTAGTTGTACATAGTGCCACAGTGGTGAACCGTGCGCACAGCCCCAAGTCAGTCACGGTTTTCGACCAGTGTATTCAAACACGGCTTCAAACACGGCCTTCAACTGATTTTGCACAACAAGTGTACCTGTACTTAGCTTTCCTTGTATTGACCATAGTTATGTTTGTTGACTGTAGCATTGCACGACTGTCCATTGAACCTTGACTGTTTTCAGGAGCTTGCAATGACACCATGAAGGAAAAAAATATGAGGTTTGTTCGCCTGTGGCACGCTGCAAGTAAATTGGCTCCAGTTCAACCAATTTCATCGCTACCATGTTACTTGCGCTTTAGTCGTCTCCCATTTTGATTACCAAATCTGCATCCCTTACCAAACATGTATCTTTGTATCGGTAGAATGGAATAAAAAAGGCCCAATTGTGCACTTGAGGGAGGGAGTAGTTTGCTCCGCGTGAATCAATCAGTATGAAATTTATATTCGGTAAATGATTTACATATATGCGATTTAAAAGGGAATACAAATGCCCGAAAAACGATAAGAACCTAGCAATGGCAATGAACCGAGTTGAAGATCGATTGATTTATATAACCACATTTCAGCACCATGCACCATTTGAAATGAACAACGAACCGGTGGTGGTGTGTGGTTCGTATGCACGCAGAAAGAGGGGCCTTCCTACAGGTGACGGCAGTGTTGGATGCTTAGATAGACAGCGAGAACTTCTGCTCCAAAGGTACAACGTGACGGGTCTCCACCCGTTTCAGGTGTTTGGAAAAGAAGGAAAGTGGTCACCAAATACCGTCACTAAGTAGCAGTAGCACAGCCCCAACTCCAGTGTCAGATGCGTCGACCAATAGAGCTATAATGGGGCATCAGTCTTGGGGTAAACGGGCGTTGTGGCATCACCTAACTGCCATTCAGTACGCTTGAATGTTGACTTTGCTTTGTCGTTAAAGATAATGGGATCATTTCTCTTCTTTCTGATCTTAAGCAAGTTAGTGGGGGATTGGATAGTGTCTGTGCATTTAGAAATGAAGCGCCTGTCGAAGTAGCCTGGGCCTAGGAACTCGCATAATTTGTTTAGAGAGCTGGGGAAAGGGAACTCGCGAATAACTCTCCCCTTGTCTGGGAAGGGGGGTATCCTGTGTCGGTCGATCACGTGTCCGAGGAACTTAAGCGAAGTTGCACAAAACGTACTCTTGCTTGAGTTGATATCAACACTAAAGACTGCAAGGCGGTCGAGCAGGAGGCGTAAAGTGTTTTTCATTTTCCTCCACGGATGAACGAGCAGCGAGGATCATGTCATCCAGATAGGCCAAAAAAGAATCACCCCCCCAAAAAAAAATAACAAAGAAACAAAAACCAAACAAACAAAAAGAAAACAAAAACAACTGAGAGCCCACATGTGACTTCGGCAATAAACAGTTGCAATATTTGTGCTGCATTCCGTAAACCAAATGGCATTCGAACAAACTCAAAAAGGCCAAAGGGCTTCAAGATGGCCGTTTTTGGTATGTCTGTTGCATGATTCAACAGGAATCTGATGATATGCGCGTATCAGGTCGATCGTTGAGCAAATGGCGCAGCTATGAAGATGTGGTGACAAATCTGGAAGAGGAGGAATGGGGTAGCAATCCAGCACAGTGGAACTGTTTAGTTCCTAGTAGTCTCTACATAGTCGCCAGTCACTGGGCTGTTTCTCAGGGACCATGTGAAGTGGGGATGACCAGTTGCTGCTTGAGAGGCAAATAATGCCCAGATTGAGCTCGTGACCAAACTCCGCTTTGGCAGCGGCTTGTCGATCTGGACCGAGGCGGCGTGGTTTAGCTGCGGCAGCTGGTTCATGAGTCTCAATGTGATGAGTAACGTTATGTCTTACGTCCGTATTCCGTACACCGGACGTGAGAGTTCAAAAAAATCACGAAGGAGAGTGTCTTAGCGTGATGAAGATACTGTCTCGAACGTGAGGTTGACAGATTTCGTACTGGATGTTACATCATGTTACTTTGAGATTGGTCATAAAGTCGATGAGTTTGGGCGGTACTAATAAATTTAAGTGGCGGAGAAAACCCACCCCAACAATCGGTGTCGGAAGTTCTGCTACTATAAACACCTACCGGAAATCTCGGCGGAGTGTCATGGACCGCTCTTCGTACGTCTTAATAGGATATCAACCTGGTTCTGCAGTCTAGCAACTTCCACATGTGCTATTGGTGCCTGTTTTCTCGAAGGTGTCGATACTGATGAGTCGGATTGGAAATTTCCGAGATCTTGTCAGCCATCTGCCAATTGCTCAATACCCATTGTGTCGGCAGAGGAGGCCAGACCTGACTGTACAGTTGTTGGAAGTCTCTGGAGGAAAAGCTGTTTCAGTACTTTCTCCTCCAAAGTGTTCTCTCCCAGCAGTTGGCGCATTAGCCTCAACAACTGGGAGGGTTACGATCCCCTGGCTCTTCAGCGATTATAAGCTGATGTAGGCGTTTCTGCTCAGTTCCGTTTTGAACCGACTGCATTGGACAATAGTGGGTGGGTTTATCAAAATGTCACGTACCTCCTGTGCTATTTGAGGCAGCAATGAACATGCGACATGCACGAAACTTGTTTCTTGCATTGTGATGTTCTTCGTCGCAAAAAGTTCCTCGGCTTGGGCAAACCTCAGAGTTGGGAGGTAGTTTCAGGCTAACTGCTGCCACAGGCGAAGGAGTTGGTGGACGTTGTGTGGGAGATATACACCAAACCCCTATGATGGTTTCACTGCCAGTGTCAACGGACATGATGGACCCAGAATCAAAATGTACCGTTGAGGCTAGGAACCGAATCACGTCTGGGTCACCAGTTTACAGTTTTAAGGTAGGGTTGTACCAGACTCTAAAAATGACAGCACTCAGAGGCAGAAATTGTTTATACTACTTCTACTAGTGACGTCATACACACTTTGTTACAGCAAGAGTTGGTCCAGAGTTGGGGTAGTACATGCGAGTGCACAATGAAATCAAGACAAGGTGACATTCAGCTGACTACTATTTAAGTGATCCATCGTGAATACAGGTCAAGCCTTGGCCAAGAAAGCTAAGTTCATGGAAGTCAGGTCAGGTCAAGGCTAACCATTGCATTGTGAATTTACTACCAAATGCTTGGAACTCTAAATTAACTTAGGGAATCGGATGTATGGCCTCTCGGCTAGTCTGAACTTGTGAGGCTGTGACATGCCTACTGCTCACGCTCGGAGGAATTAACATTATAGGCTACTACAAGGCCAAGTCCAAGTCTGGGATCTCTGAAACCAAGGTCAAGACCTAGTCATTGCATAGCGAGGCTGGGGCCAAAGCCAAGGCAGCCTCGAGACTTCTAACACTGCTTGTCATGAAGAGCGACACGAGGACAGATGCTCCTAAGAGGAATCCAAAGACTGTAATCGGGTTGCAGGTACTAAACAAGAGCCCAATGACCTGGCTAATAGATGTCAATGGGATTTTAATTAGAAATGCAAAAAGCACGTCTTCTTTTGGATGAGGAAAATATAGAAGATTATATGCCAAGAGTTTGAAAGACGCCCTGAGTACAAAGCTCTACTGTAAATCATGTAGCACTTACATATACATCTTGGGGCACTTTCCTGTACTTGAGCTTGCATATTTAACGCACCTCAGACATTTTGAAAGTCATTTAAGCGTACTTAATTTATAGTAAATTGGACTTTACTAAATCGTATTCATGCACCTGCAAAACTGCCAATTGCAGTAATACATAGTCGCTAACAATCCACCAATCATCCGTAGGCCTATGTCTGTTGTGAATTGCTCTTGACGCATTGACTTTGAGGAGTCCTGTCCTCAGCAACCACATGACACTGCACACCCATCTTGAAGACTTGTCTTTGTTTAAGTATACAAAGCGTACCAAACAACGCGGCAAAGTTTCTTTTGAATTCTGACTCCTTTGTGAACACACCTGGCTTATTGATTACAAGTATTTCATAGGAGAAATCGAGAATGAATACGAATTATGCTGGAATTTCAACTGAAACTGGGCTCCTATATGCCCCTTTGTCTCGTTGTTTAAAAGGAATTATTGGTTCAGCTATTCATAGCTGTGTGTGAATAAGTAAAATATCATTGAAAAGAGGAAACCTGGGGCTTTAAGGTGCTACTAGGCAGTTGGCGTAAAAATAACACCATCTGAAAAAAGACATTTTGTTTCCTTTTGAATACGCTCTGCATGTTACCTAATAGCCTGGATTGTTTCAAGATTACATGCAGTTGTAATCACTGCACGTTAGGCAAGCAGTATCAGTGACTGCATTCAAAGGTACCTAGAGTAATTCAGCTTTCCATTTTGTGTATCATAAAATATGTATTGGCCTTGGATACACAGACGTGGATGGTAAATTCAAGGACGGTCGAACACAATCCATTGACAAACAATGGATCCAGCCGCCGTGAATCGTCCGTAGGCCGACTATACAGCATTTGTAAGCATGACCTCGAACTGACTTTGCACTGCATGTGCGGGTATTAAGCTAACAGGAGTTGGTGGCACTTGTATCACTGTGCACTGTACCATGTATTTGCACTAGGAGAACTCAGTGGTGGTACTGAAGCAAGTACATCTACCCAGAGCTTTGTGTGCCCATAGAGAGTTTGCAGGTCAACGGTTGTGTTTCATAGGCTATACACAAAAGATTTTTCCCTGCAGAACAAAACAAAGGCCCTGCAAGATGGCTGCTACGCAGAGCCACTACCCCCCACCGCAGATATTCGGTCACTTTTAAACCATTTTCACTGGCCTAATATTACTTTTGCTTCTGAGTACCCAGTTTACTTTTAATCCTGCACCGCGTTTGCAACACGCATCTCCATCATTAGTGTTACGTAAATGGTCCATGATGGTGCGCTTTCTGGAGGGAGTAATTTTCACTCTGCGCGAATCTTTCAGTATAGAATCGGTACAGTTGGTTGAAAATCGCCAAATATTGGTTAGACTTCTAAAGTTGGGTAACCTTTTTTGATAGATGGTTGGTTAAATTAAATTATTTTGATGCGTTTGGTAAAATATATATTGTGGGAAATACAACACGGGTCTATCAACTGTTGGTTGAAAGGGACAATTATCATAGCCACCCCTGTATGGGAAAACGTTTCCGCCCTTTTTTGAATTGGGCAGAATTTTGTTTGGCCCAACTAAGGTCACACGGTATCGAGACCAAGCTATGATTGGTTTGCCGAACTTTGATGGAAAATTTATTGTACACAATTCGGCCTTTCGTGCGCAGGCTGTCCAGCAGAAAGGCACGAGGGCTGACACAGTCTCCTCCAAACTTGTGGAATGGGGATTTCCAGATCTGTTACAGATTTTCAAGGTAGGAACATGTTTTTTGTTGGTGTGAGAGGGTGTGAGAGGATTGTCAGAGAGCGTTATGGTAAAATATTGCAGAAACTTCCGTGAAGTGCCAACATGGCTAACTTTAAAGAGACGATAGGCCCTAGGCCAATCATGCCTGTGTGATGTATGCATGACGTACATTTACGCACGTCATGACATAGGCCTAGTGCATGAGTACTGTACATAGTACATGACAGGGCCTAGGCCTATACCCATGCTTTACGCGTGCAATAGAGCCTAACGTTAGGCCTAGGCATATTTATGGAGGCCTAGGCCTACGTACATGTACGTTACGTTACGCGCTTAGATTAATTATCACACACAAACAGGCATTGTATTTCTGACTCGCGCTAGGCCTACGGGCTAAACCAAGGCTTATATAATTCTGGCTCCCAACTCTTGTGTTGCCGACCCTGTCCCTGCTCTAGTGTAACTTAACGCCAAGCAAGGCCAGCCCTATCATGGCCTAACCATCAGAACTTACTGGTGTAGGCCTAGGGGCTAACGTTATTTCTAGAATTTGAAGGAATCCTCCATTTTTCTTCTAACTGTAGTGTAACTGTTGGCCAGTCTTACGTTTTAGGGTGTCGTCAATCAATACATTTCTTGTGCTTTTGATTGACCGTTAGTTGACCCAGGAATTCCATTTTCAAAGACGACCCCCTCCCGTGACAGCCTAAATAGTCCAGCCTCATTCGATCTTAGTTGACCCCCAGCTGACCTCAGTTGATCCCGTCATCACGTGACAAGTTACGACGAAACTGGAAGCTGGTGAGTAAAGCCCTGATTTGTACAGCAAAACGTTGACCTGGTATCTAGAAATTGCACAAGTCACCTTTTTTTCTAGGGGGGTCGTCGTTGAAATATGGAATCTTAAGGTCAACTAATTCGTCTTTCAAGAACATAAAAATCGTATTAATTTGCATGCCACCTTCTAGTTGTGTGTGGGTGATCATAGCAGCGACGTGGCACCGACTGACAGAGTACAGGCCTGAATTATTAGGCTGTGCAGCTTAAAATCTTAATACAGACCTTCCTTGGGACAGATTTGCATAAACTACATTCACTCATTCCCCTATGTAATGACTTACAAGCACTTAGATAATAATTATGTGCCATCAAAGTCAATTTGAACAGTGAGAAAATAAGGGTGTTCTTAGCAATCACTAAGAAAGTCTCCTAGGGTTTTGGAGGCCGGGGGGTGGACGCACGTGGCGGGCGCTTGAAGCGTGCGTAACCTGACTGGAATATGGTACGATGCATAACAACTGAAAATAAATGGCTGATCCCTACGAGAAATCAATCATTTTGTCACAGCCTCACTTTACAATCACAAACGTGAAACTGCTTCTCTGCAAATAAAGCTAAGAAAATGTAAAGTTTAGTGCGACAGGATATTAATTGGGGGGTGGGCTACAAGTGTTGAGGTAACCACGGTACCGGATAACAATGCCCAAAGCCAAGCCTCAGATGGAACAAGGTCCTCGGGGCGGCTCAAGGGCACAGCCTCGGCGTGGTGGGGCAGTCGAGCCGGGTCGTCGAGGACGTGGAGGCAAGCCGAATCGTCGTAGCCGCACCAGTATACCTACGCGTAAGCCTACTGCAAGTTCAAGTTTGCCGCCGGCAGCCTCTTCCCAGGTGCCTTTGTCGAATACCCCATTGCTGCCGTCCGCACCGGCGAGCTCCAAAGTGTTTCAGCAGCCCTCCATCCCTTGGGCAACAGATCCTTCTGGGCCCCCACTGATAGCGCCAGGGGACACCGCTGTCTCGGATCCCACCCGGTTTAAGACGGTAACTCCCAGTCACCTGTGTTGGCTGTAGCTTCTGAAGACAGCGCAGCACAGATTGAAGCTTCACCTCTTCCAGCGGTGTCGGCGTTGGTTTCCCCGGGCTCCATCCCGTCCGTGGCCACCCCTTGTGAATCTGAAAGTTGCAGTGAGTACAACAGCGTTGGTGAACACTTAGCCTTAGAGCAGCTTCCCCAGATAGGCGGTGATCTTCCTTTGGGATTGCACGTCCCACAGTCCTTGAAGGAGAAGATCTGGAACAGTGCATACATTTCTTCCTTGTGTACCGATACCGCCACTTCAGTCGTTGATAATAACTCCATTGAATCCGATTTCCCTTGATGGGGATAAGTTACCAGTTAATAAGAAACCGGGGTCAAAAAGCAAGAAAAATGATAACGTTTGGTGCTGGCGATCGGCGTTTCATACAGTTATGGCGATTTACGTTGCTAAACATCCTTCTCGAGCGGGCGAATTGCTTAAATACTCGGAAATTGTTCGTACCGCGTCCATACAGTTCCCGGGACAGGGATGGAAGACTTATGACGAGCAGGTCAGAATGAAACAAGCGACAAACCTGACACGCTCTTGGGGTAACATAGATGTCGAGCTGTGGCTTACGGTTGTAGCAGTCTCAATATTGGGGCCTGTCAGCGCAGCCTCTCGCCCTGGGTCCGCACACAGTGGGCAAAATTAATACCGGAAGTCGCTCGGGCGTCTTGTTGTGTGTTTTGCGTTCAACGTCCGGCTGGGTTGCGCGGTTGAGTGGTGCAGGTATACCCGCGCGTTTACCAAGTGCTTGCGCGTCAGCCATGGTGTGACAACTTGTAAGATGGCTGGCTTGGCTCGCTAGGTGAATAATAGTGCCGCCCCGCGCAGTGACTGCACGGCGCAACAGCCGACTACTCAGTGCCCGCGAGTCAAGCAAAGCACAGTTACGTGCCCCCCAGTGTCTGAAACTCCTCTTGTCCGTGCTAGTTCTGCAGCTCGTACTTTTCGTGCTTCCCATACTACATAAGTTATCCGTATTACACGATTGGCTGTTGGGTTATCCTGCGGCACAGGATGCTAAGCTTTCATTTGATGTTTTTGTTACCGGTTTATCGTTACAATTTACGGGTCCTCGCGTCCCGCGGGATGCTCCATCTCTGCGTCGTGCCATCCTCAGGTTGTTTGTGACAAAATAAACCGTGAAATAGAGTTGGGTCGCTTTCCCGACCCATTTCAGGCCAGTCCATTTCCAAATTTTCAGTTATCCCGGATTGGCCTTTGTCTTAAGAGCCAGCTGGGCTCATTCCGGCTCTTTAACCATCTTTTCTATCCTGAGGGCGAATCAATAAATGACTTTATTGATAAGGATCAATGTTCTGTGCGTTATGCATCCTTTGATAGAGCAGTTCAGATTGTTCAACATGAGGGTCGCAGTGCCTTTATAGCCAAATCTGAGGTTAAATCAGCCTTCCTTCTCCTCCCGGTTTGTCCTTCGGATTATGGATTGCTGGTTTTTCATTTAAAGGGGACATTTATTACGACAAGCGCATGCCCGTGGGCTGCTCCATCTCTTGCTCTTTGTTTGAAAAAAAAATAGCTCGTTCTTGGAGTTCTACAAGGGGCACACACGTTCAAACTTGATTACTCATTATCTAGACGATTTTTGTTTGCGGCTCCTGATCAGTCGTCTTGTTCTCAATTGCTCTCCACGTTTCAAACGTGTTGTGCTGAAGCCGGTGTTTCACTTGCGGATGAAAAAGCGAGGGGGACGCAACTTCTCACGTATTTGGGTACCTCAAAAGCAACTGACCATTTGTCGACAAAGGTGATCCAAATGTGTTCGCGCCATGTTTTTTCCAACTTTGGGATCGGTCCTACCGATACGTGCTTTTGGCAACCGTAAACATCTTACTGGTACTTTAAAAATGAATTAGATATGTTCTTGTTTAACAGCCTAAAAACATCGAATTTCTTTAAAAACCGAACCCTGTCCTCAAATGGCATCCAGCTAGCGTAACGTTGAGGAATTCAATCCTTACAGATCGTCTTTTCGATATCGCTAAAGGGTACAACCCTGAAAATTTAGCATCAGCGTGTGGTTAAGCAAAGAACATTGATATGATTAAAAATATTTTGGAACATTTCTGGAAGTCACGGTCCTGATGCATAGTTATGCAATCTAGAACCTAGAGGACGAAAAACATAGGGTGAAAAACCATGTAAATTGTATGACAGTAGAATAACCTTATTATGCAAAAAAATGTTTTCAGGTGCTGCACGATGAATATTGTGAGAAATGTCTATATCTCTTTGTTACTGCAACCCCAGTCTCACTTTGTTTCAGCATTACAAATTAGAGATTCACTGTTCATCTGGCAGAGTTAGCAACAAATCACTTTTTAAAAAATCTAAGCCAAGTAAAACATCATTGGGTCCAGTGATCACAGATCATGTGAAATCAATCCATGAGTTAATTTGGTCTAAAAAGCCAAAAAAAATCACTATACCAAGTCGCACGATGTGTGATTTCAGGCCAGTCAAGTCAAGTGAAGTCAAGTCAAGTCAAGTGATTTAGACATGGCCTTTGGCAGAAAAGACTGAAGTAGAAATTGCAAGCCGTTCGAAGTATTATTACAGTGAAAGTTGACAGACTTAATTTAAACCTAAATTGGATTCGAACGAGTAGTTTTCTGCTTTGTGTGGATAATAAGTCAAAAAGTTCAAGTCCAAGTCGAATCACAAGTCAAAACCTGATAGTTACAAGTCAAGTCAAGAGTCACAAAATAGCGAATCATATCGGACTCGAGTCCAGTCAAGTCTGCAGCTCTGTCGTTTGGCAGTATACGAGCACACACACATTGCTCATGGAAATGCAATCTATTGTTTAAAGTATCGACGAAACACGAGTCTCACCGTTCTGATAAAAATGCAGGACTTGTGGGCAATAAAATCAGTGGTAAATGTGATGAAGTTGACTTCATTAACATAATACATAAGAGAGTATAGCTAGCCATTTCCAGTAGTCATTAGCCTGTCATGGCCGGTCTTAAACGAGGGATAAAGCTCCGACTTGCGGTGGCACGAGATGGACAAGTGGTCGTAAAAAATGGACCTACAGGGTGTCCACATAAAAAATATACCGAGATACAAATTACTGTAATAGCAAAACTACTTTATATGTGGGAAATAGAAATATATCTCTAGAAAGGGCAGAATTCCCTCTTTGCAATTGTATACAGCTTGTGATGCTATTGGTACAGATGAGTGGACAAACTAGACCGATGCTAAGGGTATATTGAAATCAGCAGTGACAAGTTTGCATATGTGAATAACAAGGTTAGACCATGCTAGTGTACAGAATACCAAATGCCTTTGCTTTAAGAACGCATTCTTGAAAACAAGGAATGTACCTAAATCAATGTTATCTGCTTTGTTTTCGCTACTTACCTCATCAGTTTAATGTGCTAATTCCTCCACATGGCTACCATTTCTGCTAATGCACATCTGACATCCTCGTAACACGTCCCTTACTGCTCGTCTGATCATTTCATGGTTTTGACGGAGATTATTGACTTCTTCCACTATTCTTGCACGTTAACTCCTGAACATTAGCAGAGGGTGTAGTGAAAATTTGGTTCTGCAGGTAACACCATAAAAAGAAGACGCCTTCTCCCCACATGCTGACTTTTGTTATCAATATGCATCTTCTCACAGTTCTTAACGCAAAGGCATATGGTACTCTAAACACTTGCATGGTCTAGCCTCGTAAATATGCACTGTGACAATTTTGCGTATTAGAGGGCTTCAGTTCCCTAAAACAGCAGCCAGTTGCAGCCAAGGTACAATCAAATGTACCAAGCGACAAGCTTTTTTTGCTTAGCATCGGTTCCGATTAGTTATAGTGCTGGGTATGTCAACCGCACCCCGTCATACCTGTTTTCCATACAAAGTGTGGACATTCCTTTGTTCTCCGGTGGTTAAGGAAACTTGAGGAAAATGCTCCTTTTTCTCCACTAGGATAACTCCTTCGAGCTGGATCTTTGATGATGATTTCCTGGACTGCCACGGATAACCTTGACCCCAAAATACCCCAGAAACTGTTTTTTCAGGGAGAGGGAAACATGTGTGGACGTGTGCGAGTCCACACAACACCATCATACCCTACATAACGAGGATTTCTTTTGTGCAAAAGTCTACACTACGTATGCCACGCCTGCACACAGCACACTAACATTCATACGTGTACACCCAGTCTAGCTCGTGTGTATGAGTGTTTTAAATATTTACATGGCAGGATTACGACGGTAGCTTGATTTTGTTGACGCCATCAGACAATTCCTACATTGGCCTGGCTAAGCGCGATCTTCGATAGCTAGTCAACCATTGGTTGATTTTACCTTGTACCCATAGTACATTTTGTGCGCTGATTACCAAGTAAAATCGACCTGTTTATGTGTCGATAATAGTCGATGATAAAACTTGGCCCTGTATCTAAATACTAGGCGTCACACTATGAACTGCACATGAGCGATTTCGAGGGTAATTTGCATGCGTAAAAAGGGTATGAGAATTTGCGCTACGCAACAGTTATTTCATTTTAAATTAAGCAATATACGTTCACAAGAAGTGCATGGAGTATATGTGAACCTTTGGCGGATATCAGGGGTGTGGTTGGGGAGATGTGCCACTCAACTTTTTTTACATCGGGGATTACCAATACCACGCCCCCATTAAGTATCTTACTGTGCACATCCTTTCCTTAAGCGAGTAAACACTAATGCTTAGCGTTGCGTTTCCGTCAAAGTCGCTCATGGGGTGAACGCAACGCACAAGTGTGTCATGTTAAACATCGTGACTACGCAGTAGAAGATTACTGGTAATTCTTTTCAGAAGTACCTTAAACCACGGCCATCCAGTAGAAGAGTCACTGTGACTTGTCCCAAACAATGAATATTCCAAATTGCAGACTCGTGGCAGTTTTATAACGATTCCATGCATGCTGCCGAACCGTATATTAAATTAAGTGTGGCCGAACGAATGTAAAATGTGACGTACTTGGCCATTTAGAACTCGTGTAAAAATTTCAATTGTTGCCTTGGTAAACATGCTGCGTCATATTGACAGCAACTCTCTACGTCCAGTTTGTAAGAATTGCAGCCTACCAGTTTTTAATTTGTCTCTAATGTCGTGCAAGTTGATGCTATGAAGGAGTTTCTGGTGAGGTACACCGCCGGAAAATCCTGCACGGCTGCATTGGTAGTGAAACCATTGTTACGATGGAGGCACGGTAATTGGAGGTCAGTAAAGCACGAGTCTTTCATGAACGCCTTCTACGTTAGGCATGCTGATTTTTGATTAGAATTTGATGCTGGTCCAGACGCTTCACCAACGCTTCACCTTTCACTATGCTCATGTGGATTGCAACACATTGACGCCAGGTACACTGATCTGCAATTTACTGGATTATAGTGGCTTTGGTCCAATATGCCGGCAGCTGCGCACTAAGATTGTTTGAAAACATGCGCAGGAGTTAGAGGCAATTCCACCTGGAGTGTTCTGTTTATTATCTTGTCCGATCGAGCTCCTTTGGAGACATGCATTGAATTTTAGAAAACCTCCCACAAACGTTTATACCGGGCAAATATGGAGGCAGCGACGCCTCCTGTCTGGTAAAGATGCTAATGAATTGATTTGTTAAAGCCTTGGCTTTCTCCTTGTCCCTGAGGACCGGTACTGGGTAATTTGGCAAATATGGGAGCAGCAACGACTCCTCTCTGGTAAAGATGCTAATGAATTGATTTGTCAATGCCTTGACGTTCTCCTTGACCCTGAGGACCGGTGCTGGACACCGGAATTATTTCTACCCAGAACATCAACTGCCAGAACTTCTTCGGGTTGTCAGAAGATGCCACAGCATCCACATGAACACGATGGAGTCCAGTCTATCTGCCTATAGCTTGAAACCAATCACACTGATTGCAAGATTAGCGCAAACAAAAAGAACCTTTCTCCCTGGTGAGCGGCAAAATATGAGTTTACAACCATCATGGCCTGATTTTCCTTGCAGTACTTTAACAAAGTTGTTCAATCCATTCCTGAATGAAGTCCAGTTTAATTCAACAGTTATGTTGGTCTTTTCCTCTAAAAGGAGTATTCATTTAACACCGTTGGCTGCATCTGCACCATAATCCACTTTATCCAATCTCTTCTACTTCAAGAAACTGTGCAGCGGTTTCGAAGTGTGAACAGCTTTGATGGGAATCTCAGCTAGAGGACTATTTACCATATCAAACAAGTGCCCCCAGTTTGTGAAAGAAATACACTCGTGGAAGAAGTGCGTAAATGAGTGTGACACGAACTTTTAGGAATTGGTTTTGCCCCAAACCGACATTTATTCATTACACTGTGTACTTGGTGTAATCCCAGAGGTGAAAAAATGGAATTAAAATGGTGTTCGTTAAATTGCAGAGTACGGTAAAAGCAACCAAGTCGAAATGTTCACTTGTTTTTTCTTGAAACACGCCTAAACCAGCTCCTCAAACGATAGAATGTTTACTTTTCTCTCATTCTCTAACCTATAAATCACATACTTATTTTTAGTCCAACTCAATCTTCAAGCCCAAAAGCCTTCTCCGTCTCTTACACCTATCTAGCTGCACGCACAATGATGGCCACCGTCAACATGATTTAGCTGTGGCAGCAGGAGACATTGCAATGGAAAATTCTGCTGCGTCCCTTCTGGCTCCTGGTCTCCAGACCGACCACCTTTTTAAAACTCGAGACTGCGCTCCGGGGGCTTGGGTTCTTAGCAAAGCGACGCGGTACAGCCGCGAGTTTTAGAGACTGGGGTGGGCCCCAAAGCAACGTCTCCAGTTTTGGAGAGAAAGAATGAGTTTTTAGGGTCGCGGAATTCAATATGACAGAGAACCGGCTATTTCCTACTACTTCTTTAGCTTATATAATGACTATGTTTACACAATTGCAATTGTCTTATTTTATACAAGAGTTACAAAAGAATAAAACAAAATACAATTTTAAAAGAACACTTATTAAATAATCCGCAATCCGCAGTCCGCAACCTATTACCTGTTTCCGCACGTGTACAAACTTTACTGTCCCATAATTAAATATTCCCTAATCTGATCTGAACGAAACTTTGCATGTTTTCAATTTAGACCCTAATCGATCATCTCTCAAAATTTGGACGATAAAATTCGACCTCCTTCTGGTAGATGGGGCATTATAGGGAGACGTCTCCCTAATGACCGATGTCTCTCTAAGGCCAGAAAATTTACCACAAAATCTCTCCCTAATGACCCATTTATAAGAATTAAAATTGGTTAACATACTCATTAAAAAGGAGGGTTTTCAGACGCCTTTTAAAACCATCATACGATTGAAACTGATACACTGAAACCGGCAGGTTATTCCATAATCGAGGTGCGCAAAATGAAGAAGCCTGATCGCTATAGAAACTGGCAACTCTCTCCACTGGTTGGTAGAGCTGAGTTTTGCCGGCTGACATTGAGCGTGACTCTCGATTAGTTACTCTAATGTTAAGGACATCTTTAAGGTACACTAGAGCTTTACTATTCAAAATTTAAAAACCAAGCACAAAAGTGTAAATTTACACCTCTGCTTTATTGGCAACCAATGTAAAGCTCGCAAAACAGATGTAATATGATCATTCTTTTTTGAGTTATATGTTGTCACTTTGCGCCCATCATGGCGGTCGTTTTCAATGGTACAGGCAGGCTGATACATCGACGTCTTCTGGGTCGTTGGCAGCTTTCTCCGCGTGTTTGTCAGCAGCAATCTGGATGAGTTCGGCTGTCTCAGCCTTGCCCGTCTCCTGGACCATCCTGGTGAAGGCACCGTCCTCCTTCTGGAGAAGAATGTAAGGCTCTTCAAACTCGATCAGTCGCCCTGCGTCAAGTACCTGCAAAGGGACAAGGTTCAGAGATGAACCATTTTGTTTATTTCAAAAAGACCAAGTCATTCAAAAACAAAGCACGTGAGTTGTATCTCCACCCTGACAGGGCAGACTTTCCAGATCGGATAGGACTACTCAATACGAAATTTCAGCCAAGCTAACTGTCACTCTCTACTTACGGCTCTGGTCGTCAATTCAGTCACTTGGTTATTTAAACACAATGTAGGGTTTTTTTGGCAAAGATGTGGACTCAAAATCGTGTATCTATGGGAAGTGTCTAAGAATGTTCCTAACGAGGATTACATTTACAACACAAGAAACCTCTTACCATGACCTTGTCAGAGTCCATGATGGTGTTGAGGCGATGAGCTATGGTCAGGACCGTGCAGTGTTTGAACCTCTGTCGGATAGTAGCCTGGATCAACCTGTCAGTTCTGTATTTGAGCATGCAAAAAAGAGGAAATAAGAGTCTAGGTATCTAGATTAAACATTACCAAAGGATTATATTGAGAATAAATCGACTGTTGCAGAAAACAAAATGTTGGCAGTTTCTTTCTTGAGGACTGGATAACTCCACGCATGACATGGACTGTATAACGACAATAGCAATGAACCAGTTCGATATTTTGAAACGGTAAGGTCATTCGAGAACAAAGGACACGACATTACTCCTGTCGGATACTACTCTACCTCACTACCTCACTCATGCGTATGTTCCTTCATGACCTATACGATACGCTTCACCTCAAGCTTTGCCACAGCATAAGAAACAAACACCCTGACCTGACGTCCACGTTGGCCGTGGCTTCGTCCACTATCAGGATCTTGTTTTGACGTAGGATGGCCCTGGCCAGGCACAGCAGCTGTCTCTGACCCACGCTTAAGTTGGTGCCTCCCTCTGTCAGGACTGCCTCTAGCTTGTCAGGAAGCTCTTCCACTGCTGGCTTCAACTCCACCTATTTGTGATTGTTGTGATATATCAGGAAATGGGCTGTTTGGATTGATTTGGCATTACCTTCAAGTGAAAGTGTATACAGGCATTGTTGAGTGGGGGCAGGTGAACACCGAGTGAGAGTTGTTGATCAGGACATTCAAGTTTTTTGATGATTAAGATTCGGAGAGTTTCCTTGTTTCCAATCACCACTCATAAATGATGCTCGGGGGAAAATTAATTTGACAATTATGCCAAGTATCTGGTGGTGCTAGTAACAGTACGCATGCACAGACACAATACCTGCGCAAGTTCGCACTCTTGGTACAACTTTTGGATCGTACTCAAAGGCAAATTCTCCATGATAAAATGCAATCATATTGACCAGGAGCTAACATTATCAAATTCATTAAACTTTACGCACCTCTTCAATAGCTCTCCATAAATCCCAATCAGCGTGCTCACCAAATGGATCGAGGTTTTTCCTTAGTGTTCCACTGAACAGAAGTGGGTCCTAGAGATATGAATAATTAACAGGTGAAAGGCTTTCAAACGTTTTCATAGAGTGAAAGGATATTATGTACACGGATGATCTCATTTCTCTCCGGAAGGTTCAATACTGCGCATCACAATAGTTTGTCGAAAAAACTAGGAAAAGTTAATCCACTCCTCTCTTGTGCTAACAAGTTAATACTGAAAGAAACTACCGCACAATGATATTTACAAATGGGAATAACCACCAACGTAGAGCTGGATAGTTCAGTTTGTAGAGCACTGGTACGGTATTCCAGAGGTCGCAGGTTCAAATCCAACTCCTGTCAATTTCTTTGTTCATATTTACAGGGTGTCTCAGAAAAAAACTAAACCCTGAGGAAAGGGGTTAATATGCCCAAATCATGAAATATGATTATGATGTATAAGGATCTCCGAAAAGTAGAAGCAGTATTCTTTCTAATGATACCTTGATGGTATCCCTCCTGTCATGCATGACTGAACACCATTGTCTTGAAAATGGGGCATATGAACTCAGTTGTAACACTTTGGATAAACCAATGAATGAGGTTGGATTCTGTCATGCTTGTCCTGGTTGAAAGTGACAACAAAAGGTCATGTTAATGAGAGAAGAGTACCTCTTTTTACTTTCAAGTTATGCAATAATCTGGTTTAAATGTGTTGACTTGCCCCTAGGTAGGCCAGGGCAGTGTTGAAAAGTGTTCGAAGCAGGACAGCAAGTCTGCAACATGGTGCAACTTACCAAAGAGCAAAGGGTGTTTGTCGTGACGAAATGTCTTGAAAACAAGAGCTTTCAAGCCACCCAAGCTGCATTTAGGGAGGTCTTCCCTGATGGGGATCCACCGGCAAAGTCGACCATCTGGGAAAATGTGCCCAAATACTGAGAACATGGGACAAAGTATTACAACTGAGTTCGGATGCCCCATTTTCAAGACAATGGTGTTCAGTCATGCGTGACAGGAAGGACACCATCAAGATATCATTAGAAAGAATACTGCTTCTACTTTTCGGAGATGCTTATACATTATAATCATATCTCATAGTTTAGGCATATTAACCCCTTTCCTCAGGGTTTGGGTTTTTTTTCTGGGACACACTGAATGATAAGTTTAGCATTGAATAGATTTGGTTTGGCCTGGAGACGTTGGTGCTGGTGATTAAGGGGTATACATTTTTCTCCTCCTGTGTATCTTCCAAAATGGCTCAGTCCACATCCTCAACATCCTCAGAAGATGAGAGGGTCTGAGGTGCATCTAAGAAGATCGGTGTTTCAAGAGTTGAGAGGTTTTTGAGCAAATTTTAGTAATACTTATGCTTATTTGGCAGTTATGTTTTTTACCTGTGGTATGAAGGAGACCTTCTTTCGGAGGTCGTGCAGCCCTATCGGGGCCGTGTTGACACCGTCTATCATGATGGTACCCGTGGGTTCGGCCAGTCGCATTAACACTGTCATCAGGGAGCTCTTACCCGCCCCTGTCCTGCCCACGATGCCCACCTAAAAGTCACAGCGACGATCTATCCGTTACTTACAAAAAAAGTAGTCTCAGTTACCCTATCAACCTCGGATCGATTTCTACTACGGTGTAGCTTGATACAAGTTGCATTATATGAAACAATGTTTCTGAATAGGTGAAACGCCCATCACATGCTGATAGAAAACTTGCATAGTATAGGCACTGTAGTCTTTTTCAGCCCCTCTGTGGCCAAAAAACCAGACTAATTGAACAGTTTAAAAGATAACTGTTTTCCTAGCACGTGCAAATCGAGTCGACGAAGCATATTCGTATGAGATTTTTAAAATGTGATGCGTGGTAATACTGCGCACACACCACTTTGAAAATTTTACACATAGTTGGAATGTGTTCCCGATCTCTCTATCTGTCCCTGATACAGTCTGGCTTAAACCATAAAACCTCAATATTCCCATCTCAACTACCTTCCTCTTACGGGGTCGAATTTTCTTGGACATTGGATGGGTTGATTCCATTGAACATTGCCATCATGACATCGGACTCAGTCATCCTGACCGTACCTTTTCTCTTGGCTTGATGGAGCAGCTGATATTTTGCAGCACTTGTGGCCCGTCAGGAGTATATCTCAAGGAAGTATCATGGAGCGTAATGCCTCCATCTTGCGGCCAGTCAGGAGGCGGTTTAAGGTCAGTCTCCAACGGAGCTTCGGGCTTGATATCAATATATTGACACACTCGCTCCACAGATGTCATCTGAATAAACATAAATAGACCGCAGTGTTACCATTAACTCTCTTGAAGCATGACGGACACAATAGGATGGCGCTACTGACGTGAATAAGTCTACAGTAAACAACAGAAATTTCAGACGAGTACGGACCAACACTCTCCTTGTGTCCACCATATCTCAAGCAGGCTAATGAGCAATTACTTTGGAGTTGACGTGTACTTATGCACATACAACATCCTTAAAGTGATAGTTACCCTAAACTTGTTTAAATAATAATAAGTACACTTACTTGATTTTCTAACTCTGCACTCCGCCGAACCGCCCATTGAAGCACCCCCAGTAGGCTGATGGCGTACGTCAACGACAGGCCGACAGTGCCCGAGTTCAGATTAAGGACTATATGCAAACAGAATCTTATCAATTGGATGGAGATTTATGTAATACTTAACGAACAAAATTGGCCTGAATCAAAGAATTCACAAACACAAATGTTAATGTGCGCTAGTAATCCCGCAAGCAATCTGTTTGTCAATGAATTTGTTATGAATTGTGGCCCCAAAGATAAGATGCAAATGTAAGGAAGGCCATCTAAATTAATGTCCACGTTTGCAGTTAAAATGTCAACAACAAGGTACATACATTCATCTTTATACTCTCTCTCTCTCTCTCTCTATATATATATATCTATAGATATGCGCTTATACACAAATTCTTTACAAATCCACTTATACATTTGCATATTATAGGGGCTGGCAGGTTTGCCTTCAACTTACAACCAGCGGTCAAAATGCAAGTAAAGCTAACTCCGCAGACGAACAAAGAACTGAGGAAATCCAGCTGCACTCCGAGCCAGCGTGACGTCGCCAGAAAGAGGAACCAGGCCCGGGTGTGGCTGTCCAGGTACCTGTCAAAGTCCGCAGTGAAGCGCTGCTGGGCCTTGAACGCCCGGACCGTGCTTAGACCGGTCAGAGTGACCGACAGGTGGGAAAATACAGGGCTGCGAGCTGCAAACATTTTTTTAAACAATTTTCAAAGTCAACAACTTTTCATGCAGGGTATCTACCAAGACATTTCATGATATTACAATCAAATAGATCTAAACTAAGTTATATTGGCTGCTTGATCAGTGCAAAACTTCTACCATGGAAAACACTGGCAAATAGTCAGGAAAAAATCAACTTAAAAACGCAATTTTTGCGATGATACCACAAATAATGAAGATTCTTATTGAAACAATTCCATGGGACATCTCAAATTTACTGACCATTAGAAAAGACAAATGGCAAAAACTACAATTATAGTTGGTTCTCTGAAATAGTTTCCCAAACCTGCCAAACGCATCAATGTAAAAAAAAAAATGATCACAAGTGTTGTAGCCAATCCTTCTCTTATTTCACCGCCAAAGGTATGCGATCTGAACAACAATTATTACTGACGCACCTATTCCCTCTAATCTCATGACGTCTCGAGAGGAGGCTAAATAGAATCTCCTTATGAGGAAAAACACGATGACAATCGGGAGGGTGAAAGCGAGGCAGAAAGGATTGAAGGTGGAAATCAAGATGATGTAGGCTATGGTATCCAAGGAAATCTGGAGGGAAAGTTTACAAGAAACAGTAAAGAAAAATGTTATAACCGTTATTATGTTATTAATGTTATAATAATAATGTTAAATATGTGTGTGTTATAACACACACATTGGAAACAAATAAAGTAACAAACAAGAGACAACAGACCAATTCGTCCTGCTGTAATGATGTAAAGGTTTCTTGATAAAATTCATTACAATGTGCAAATAAACCTTAACTCTGAGGTAGGTCCTTCCCTTTTATCATTTCCTTTATAACACCCTATCGTTTTCATCTGAATGTGTCGAGTGTTTTTATTTCCAGTCTTCTAAGTCTGCTCGTTCGTTTTCTTTTGGTTGTTTGTCTTCTCCTGATGATTCGGTGTTTGTCTAGTTTCTAACGTGATAGGAAATTTCTACACAAGAGTTGGTCGTTGGCGATAAATCAAAGAGAGACTAGGACGCTTGGTAAAACAGGTCCTTTTTGAGCGTGTTCGATTGGAAAACCACTCTTACTTTCGTCGGGAAAACTATGCATGTGCAACACGCAAGAGTAAACAACTGGTATTGGGTTTCTCGACGTGCCCAACTGGGTCAAAACGTCATGCAAATTTAAATTTTCTGAACGAACTGGAATTAAGGTAAATAAAGAACACTTACACAATACCTGTTCTCAGATTTGCATAACTCACTTGGCTTTAGCAAATTTGCCTCTTCATGCAATGACCTGTCTGGACTAGTAACAACAGCTTGCCTTCCCTTCGCATCACTCAAGTAAGCCGCCATTTGTGGCACTGCATTTCAAATACTTAGCAGAGTAACTGGCTCAGCGGTCGGTTACTTATGCCAAGCTCAAGTAGGCACAAAACGTTACGTTAGTCTCAAATTGAACACAGTCTTGCTTGCCAGGGTAAGCGCGGGGGATGTAGTCGAATACGCTGTATGTCAGTTCTGATCTTGCGATCATAAAGGATCAGTTTATCTGCTGCCACTGGCGTCTCAAAATTGTCAACGTATTAGAGTTAGGATCTACACCCCTTTTCAATCTTATTAAATCGGACAAAGTATTAGGCTACCCGCAGAAAATCCGAAAACGTTGCAGGCAGGAGATCATCCATGAAGCCAATATCCTTCGAAAAGCGATTCAGAATCCGACCTGAAATAGAACAAATTTTTGTTGGTATACCATCTATATCTTTTGTGAATTTTATGCAGCTGACAGGAGAAATAAAAGTTTGATTAGTAAGCATATCTGCCATGATCCATTGGACAGAGCAGGCAAAGTCGAGTCTTATATGAGGCACGTGCACAAAACCGTCCTCCAGTCCCTGTAAGAATATTGACCTTATAATGAGAAATCGTGGTTCTTGTCACGTCTTCCTTGTCTGAAAACCACTATCAATGGACAGTTCCTCGTCAAGCACCCCAAAAGACAACTGAAAAACATCACTCAACAGGCACCCAAGAGTCTGATTTCAGGACTCACCCACTGGATTTTTATCGAAGAACTGCATGGGTGCTCTGATGACATCAGCAAACACTTGGTTGTGAAGGGCCTTAGAGGCACTCACAAACAAATGGAAGAATAGAAAGCTACGGACGAACACAACAAGCGTTGATCCTCCACACAAGATGGCGTAAATCCTGATGTAGTGCGGCTGTTGGTCGAATGTGGTATCATTCTGGTTATCCTGTGGGTGGAGAATAACGAATTTCAGGAAACTGGTTACAATTTAGACAGAGACAAGATCACACCACTAAAGTCTTACAAATTCCTTTCCAACGGTAATCTGGCCTTTTTTTTAACAAACCTGATTTCTGACGGCTAAATCCTTCTCTTCCTCGTAGGCCCACGTAGCCAACCAGAAGTCCGTAAATGTCAGCAACGCCTGCATTTGGATTGCAAAGCAGATTTTTATGTACTGCACTTGTTGGTTTATTGATTAAGAATTTTGTTTGGACTGCTTGGCGCCACAGAGGTCCATATTTAATCTTCATTAACTTGAAATACTTACTCTACCGCATTTTTTTCGGAGGAGGGGGTGAAAGGACCACTCCTGTGTTGGTTTTTGGATTAAAGCCCTGAACATTGTTCCAATAATTGTCACCTTGGCTATCCATTTGTGATAAGCTCAGACTATCTGCCTTGAGCAGAAACACCCCTTTATCAGTTGAAAAGCTGGTGTGGAGCGTTCGTTTTATTGCAGGTTGCACGACACATACGTAATTCATGGATTTCATTGTCTTTCTTGAATGAACAAAGTGCAGTTCCCACCAAAGGAACCTTCGGTGATAGGAAATTGCGCCCTCTCTTATTCCCGCACTGGGCCAGTTCTGAGCACGCAATTCGAGCAATTAATCCATGCTTCACGCTCAAGTCGCTACCAACAAGCTTGCACTTGAGAGAAAACTCCAAAACCAATACAGCTGTTGATAATTCAAGTGGAAATTATTGCGCTTAAGGCACACACGCAGCTGCAAGTTGCAGTTCTCCCAACTATCACTGGATTCCATCTGTGTAGTCAGTGGTGCTAGCTTACCTGCCCACCGACCGCGACAATCACCCAGACGAACAAGAAGAATAATCCTGCTGCTGCCCGAATGTACCGGATGTACACCTTCCAATCAACAACACCCACCGCTTTCTCTTCTGGACTGATGTTGATGGGTGTCTCCACCTATCACGGTACATTGAGGGAGCAAAAGGCACAGGGAAAGAATGAGAAAGATGAAAAAAATGATTTCTAGAGAGAAAACAACAGTAGGGATAAAAATAAGGCGCAAATAGTATTTCATTACCACCGTTTCTATTTTCATGTACACTCCACACACACAGATAAGTGTGTAAACGCCTTCAATCTTGGACTCCCTATTGTTCCTCTTTCGTTCATACTTCAACTTTTCCGGAAGACCTCCCATACGTTTTGTACACGTTTTTCAACCGTGGACTCTTCGGCAACTGTGGACCCTATTGTTATAGGTCCACGATTGAAGGCGTTTACACACTAATATACACATACAAAAGCCATATTTATGGAACCATGTTTCGGCACATTTTGCCTCTTCCAAACTAGGTATAGGACCACCTCATCCTGGACAGGAGAAAACGAAGCATTGTCGTGAGTTGATATGTTTCTTTCACGTGTGTGGTGTTTGAGGACCATCTGCTTTTCTCCAGCGTAATCAACGTCCTCAGATTGCTTCTTCAGGAAAGTCGCGAAGTCCACTCCTTCCTCCTGTAGCTGGCGGTAGGTCCCATAACCAGCTGTACTGCCCTGTCAAATTATGTGACACACACAACAAACAAGCAGAATTTCTCGCAAATATCACAGGCGTACATTTTGAAAATCCTTTAACTTTGACATCTAATGACGAAATTTACAGATGTGCAACCAAACTGTTCTTAAAGTAAAATCAATCTGAAGCTGCATCCTCATCTCTTGTCTAATGCTAGGTCTCAGCCTGTGGAGTCACACGGACAATAGCAGAAGTCGTGGTTCTTGAACCTGTTTCGGATTCTACCTTAGACTATCAGCTGCACTTAATCCAATTTTAATCATACAGAAATTTCAAAACTCCCAAAAGGTCTAAAAATAACGGAAGGTATGTTAATCGAAAAAGCAAACAAAAAATTAAAGATTTAGGTTTCACGGGATGTGATGGGACTGAAACTTTTTTCTCCTCTTAAATAACACGCGTCTGGGTAACTTTGTTTTTTTTTCAGGTTGTTTGCCGATTTTCGAATTAATCCCAGAAAAAAAGGTTAGTCCATACATACAGGACCCAGACGACATGAATCGGAAGTTTTTACAATGTACCTGTTTCAGAATGAGAATCTTATCGGCTTTGTCCAGGAACTGTAGCTGGTGAGTGACGAGGACTCGAGCCCTGTCTCTCATCTGATGAAGAATGCACCTTTAATTCAAGTAAAAAACATCCTTAACCCCAAGATAGACGATCTGGAAGAGGAATTTGCATGACTGGAGAGGCTGATTTAACTGCACAAAACTCGCTATTGCCATGCAAGGTGGATAACTGCTAGCAGGCCGATGCATTTACTGGTATACTAGTGTTTTTTCAATGCGTCTCACTGCTGCTGACAAGGATGAAAATAAAAACTGCATCCCAATCCAATTGGGATGCATCCCATATCTTCTGAGAATGTAGGAGTCTCCACTACCTGGCGAACAATGTCATAAATTATTTTAACAAACTCAATTGTCATTTGATTCACTTAGTGCCCTACTGTATGCATTCAACCGGCTGTACAACACACACCAGATGCAATTTGTCTCCATAAATGGGGGACTTGATTAAGACGCTTGATGGCGGCAAACGTAGCGATCCAATGTGGTCAGTCCACTTTTGCTTTGGGTCCTGTACATTATTTTGAGCTAGAGAGCGCAAACAAGTTCGAACGTGCTTTCGAACATGTTACTTGTGCTGAAACGACATAAGTACATCAGCAAGACCGTCCTCTCAATCTAGAAGGAGCGTATTCTTGGTCTGACCGTTCTGTACTCAAAGTCAACCCGAATAGGACGAAACGGTAGACTAGGTGTTTTGCTTGCCCCACCACGCGCCTGAAAAGTCACTCGTATGCTGGCAAAATTCATACACGGCTCTTGGCTTAAATCGAGTCAAGACGTAAAGAAAGATATGTAATCCTACAGGCAATTTACGTTTCAAAGAGGTGTCTTCCAACTGTCGGATCCACTGCGCTAAGCGGATCATCCAGGAGATAAACATCAGCTTCGCTGTACAGGGCCCTTGCTAAGCTGACCCTTGCCCTCTGACCTCCACTAAGGGTCACACCACGCTCACCGACCAGTGTCTGATCTCCATGAGGTAGCAGCTCAACATCCTTTAGATACAAGATTCATTAATACACTGTCTATCAAATGCACTGTATCATAAGTACTGAGGTAAACATTAAGCCTTCTATAATAACGAAAGAATAAAAAGTAAGGACTACAATAAATCAATTTGAAATTGAAGAGATGCAGCAACCAACTTTTTGTCATTTTTTGAATCTATTTAAAATTTCGACCTTAATAAGAGAAAACAAATCCTAACAAACCTTACAGCTCAGGCTCCATTTGTTCATTCTGGGGTGAGTTAAATTAACTTCAATTGAATCTTTTTAGTTTGCAGAGGGGTAAAATTTTCTCATATATATTTTGCAATTTCCCTTTTAGGTCACTGTAGTCAGTGTAGCCTAGATTGTGTTCTTCATGATCGGAGGAACAAGCAGATAGGTGGGGTTTTGGCCAAACAACAACGTACGCAAAAACGTTTCAGGCAGCCAAAGCCCAAACCTTTACCAACAACCACCTCCAGCACTGCAGTCAACCTTCTGCAACGCCTGTAACTGACGCTGAACAGAAACTTCCCTGTAAGAGTCTCAATCTCTGTTCCACTCCCCCACAGTAAACGATTTTGAACTCAGCCAAAATCTAACTAAATACTTTTGCAGGATACGACTTCAAGTATTCTTCTTTGACTCTGCCCTGTGCGACAGGGAGCCCCTCCGTGTAAAAAACACCTGGGTACATCCACATTTCTAGTCGTGCATCGGCCCTTGAGACCTATGCACAGGCTGTTCATGCACAAATGAATAGCCCTGATCATTTTCGTCATAGTCCTCATGACAATTTCTCCAGCGTTCAGCACTCAACTCCCTGAGCTCCCGCACTGACATCATCATCAAGCCGGCAAATAAAGGGTCAGCCGTGGTGATCATGAACCGACAGCAATACATTAATGAAGCCCATCGCCACTTCAACAATCATACGAACTATATTGCCCATCGATTCGGACCACACAGGAACATTCTCACAACAGATTCAGCAGGTACTGAATGATATGCTCCCACATGACCAACTATCTCAGAAAGTTCACAAGTTTTCTGTCCCCTATTTTTTTGTAGAACTGCTAGGTTGTACCTACTCCCAAAGACCCATACGGCAGGGCATCCAGGGAGGCCCATCGTTTCTGTAAATGGATCGCCCACTGAACACATTTCATTCTTTATTGACACTGATACCCCTCGTTCCACAGATCCCGTCATATATGCACGATATGCCAAACTTCCTAAGAAAGATGGAAAACATCAGGAACCCGATTCCCGGTACACTCATCATTGGGAACTTTGGTGAATTGTCCCTCAATACTAACATTCCACAAGGAGAAGGTATTCGTGCCTGCTGCTCTGCTCTCGTGAAGAGCGGACACATAACTCCCCCATCAGTGATGCGGCGACGCTTATGAGACTTGTACTAACCAAGAACAATTTCTCCTGCATGGGCAAACACTATCTACAGGTACATGGCAGAGCTATGGGCACCCGCTTACCTCTTCCCCGGGGAGCCCTGAAGAGCGTATGCTTACTTCAGCACCACACTGCCCTTGGATCTGTTGGAGATGGTGTATTTTTCATCTAGACCAGTGACAGTGGCCATCTTGACATCTTCATTATAAACGTATCAACTCTTTCCACAGGACAATAAATTCCCTTTATCAGGCAAACTTTCTCGATGTCAGTATCTGGAAAGAGAACAACCTGTGACTACTGACCTGAATTCCAAGCCCAATGATACCCATCAGTATCTTCACACATGCAACTGTTGACCTAGACACTGCAATACTCGTATTGCATACAACCAAGCACCCAGACTTAGATGCACGTGTTCTAATGATGCAGAATTCTCCTGCCATACACAGGAACTGAAAAGGAATTTGATTGCAAGGTTTCACAGCTATCACTGGGTTCAACGCTCTGTCAATTGGGCCTACTCCGCCCCTAGAGGTCTTGCACTCAAGGAGAAGGTCCCCGTGAAGAAACCATCCCAAGGGTTACCTTGGTCACCACCTTTCATCCTTGTCTTCCTCCCCTCAGCAAAGCAATCAATAACAATCACCGTACCCTCCACACTTCAGACCGCCTAGCCAGTGCCATCCCAGACACGTTGCTTAATTGTGGCCTACAGGTGTCCTCGCAACCTACGGGACCTTATCGTTCGGGCACAGGTGCCCCCTTGGATACCCCACTCCTAGCAATGCACGTTCAAATGTGATATTAAGAGATGTGTTGCTTACCAGAACCATTTCCTGGAATCAGACACATTCTCTGGACAATCCCCCGGCACCACCCAAAGAACCAAAGGCATTAACAGTTGTAGCTCTTCTACTGCCATATATTCTATCTCTTGCAGGGTGTGCGATGTTCATTATGTTGGAGAGACTAAGAACACTCTCAAGAAGCGTTTATAGGGTCACATATCCAAGGTCAACACAAAACGACTAGATACCCCTGTGGGCCACCACTACAACTTTCCTCACCATTCGATGTCTGACATAACCCTACAGGGCATAGAATCACTTGGGCACAAAGATGCCGCTCGCTTCAACACTCTCACCATACAACCCCATGGCCTGAACATCAAAGACGGAAACTACTAATAAACATTCTTTCCTTTCCCTCTCTTTTGCCAGGAAATTATACCTCCCCCACACACGCGTGGTCCAGTTCGTTCCATTGTATTTTTTTTTACATCTATCCCTTTGTTGCTCAACCATCCCTTTCATGCAGTCCCCTTTACCCAGCCTGCAGCTTTCTTGACCTTTCCTTTTGTCATTTTACATTCATCCATGCTTGGTTGATTCCCCGTTTGCCTGTTTGTGCTGACAAATTTTCATTTTGCCTTTGAGAAAGATTGTGCAAGGATTGAAACATCAGGCCCTCCACAATTTGTCAAATAGATGTTGTTGATTTCATTAAAACAAACGATTTGAGAGTAAAGCAAAGCATTATACAATACTAGGATTTGAAAAGTGGCTCCAGTCTTCTCTGCACTAACCCTGGTGAGCGCACATTGCCCAATAACTCGCTTGTACTTGGTTGGCTCGTACCCACTCCCGAAAAGGATATTGTCCCGAAGTGAGCAGGACAGGATCCAGGGCTGCTGGGCCACGTAGCCCACCTGACCATTCACGTTGTTGACTCCTGATACAGTAGGAAGCTCACCCAGCAGGGTCATCAAGAGGGAAGACTGACACGGGAATCCAGAAATAAACCAAGTAGGCATAATGAAAATGGAAACCCCATACCTGATCCTTTCAAATGTATACACCTTTGTATAATTATAAATATATTGCATCTCGATATCAACAAAGGGTCCTTCGTTTCATACTTCAACAATGCGGATAGCAAGATATCAGAATATTAAGGAATGGTGTGTGGTAGGGGTCACTTGTTAGTCATGCAGTTATGTTGTCCTATTCTAGACGCATACAGACTTCCGAAAAGGTAAAGATCTACTTTCCTATGGTAGAGCTGTTCAGGTATTACGTGTGGCATACAGTTCCGGATCAGTTCCCAGTAAAACAAGCCAAAGAATTGGCTTATGAGTGTCCCATTGTCTGTCATTGTTGTTTGTATTTTAATATAATGAACGCAATAAAAGTATTCTATGTTTGTAAAGTTTTTTGTTATTTTGATAATAAATTTTGATGTTATTTGTTTATTCTGATCATATAATTGATGTGCAATTCAGCCACTAGGCTGCAAGACATCGTGGCTAAACTTAACTCAAATCAACTAAAATGGTACAGATCTTTGGCCAAGTATTTCTCTTATCTAAATTAATATAGCTAAATTCACAAATTCCTTTTTTCTCTACTTGGACCCACTTTTGTAACTCACCTTTCCACATCCAACGGGACCAATTACTGCCAGAAGCTCTCCAGGCTTAACGCAAAAACTGATGTTTTGAAGTACACTATTGCTGACATTCTTGTTTGAAGAAAGTGTATTCAAAGAGGGGTTAGATCTTCATATTAAAAGAGGCCTAATGTAAAATGCACCTTTCTTAAACCATAAAAATACTTATTAAGGATCAAAAATGAAGTGGAGGGTAACCAATTCAATCACCTTATTTTCATTTGATGCGCGGTATGTGGAATTCGTTTCAGACTTACAGGTTTGTCCATTACATTAGGGGGTCCCCCTTTGCCACATATCGTGCTGGATATACCTATTTCAGTCCAGGTTTTGTAAAGCAAACACTGAGTTTATTTTCCCTTACCAGTGTCTGACTGCATACCTGACCAGAATGGACACTGGAATTTAAAGCGTAAGAATTTCATATCATCAAATTTTGACCTTTGTTCTTCTTCTTCTTGGCGATATGCAATCGTCATTAAAGTTATAGTTAAAGTCCGTGACTCAATGCAAAAATTTATGACGTCATAATGACGTCATCACTTTCTCGTTTATTAGGTTTCAGGTTTTGTACACGTTTTCCAACAGCCAGACTTCAGGACTTTGGAAAATCTAATTCATGTTTGTGCACACTCTCACTACACCACGTGAAGAGGGTCCTAGAACAAAATTGTCATAACTACATGATCAAGGGTCACGTGACATGAGATTAAAGGTGCAGTATTTCTCCATAGGGATTTTATTACGCGCTGTTATAGATCTGAATGACTGACTGTGGGTTTTCCACTTAAGTCAAGGACTACTGTAGGAACGAAAGAGAAATCGTGTTTTTATTGCTTTTCAATTGCTTGCAAATATACCTTAAGTGCAAAATATGAAGTAATTTTTTGAAAAAAAATGTAACCCATATGCAAATCACATGGAACTCAATAGAAGGCTGTCTGGGTTTTTTAGCCCTTTGACTTTGTACACGTTTTTGTTGCACAATTTTGGTAACTTGCCGAATCTCAACTGTTATCAAAGCTACAGCTAACAAAGACCATGGTACCATAAATTGGCCAAATTCATGACATCATGATGACGTCATTATGTGATTTTTTTGACTCGTACTCCACCAAAAAGGATCGGGGTTTTTAGCCCATTCACTTTGTACCCGTTTTTGAAGCAACATTTTGGCATTGTTCCAATCTCCAGTCGTCATCAAAGTTATAAGTAGCAAAGACCCTGATACAAGAACACTCTCCAAGTTTACAAAGTCATAATGACGTCAACGCGTGATTTTTCATTGATTTTTGACTATTTAAATTTTTTCCACATGTTTTGTATACGTTTCTTCAACAGCCAGACTTCGGCATTCCTATTGACCTGACTGGTTATAATTACATTAGGTGATCACTCTTACACCACATGTTAGACAGGGTGAACGAGCCGAATCGTCATAATGGCATAATCAGACGTCACGTGACATTGCATTCGATGTGCAAACAACAAAGCCTTGTATCGACGAAAGTCACATTTTGTTGAAATCTTGCAGACGACTACAAAAGGATGTGCTGTAGACGAAGATTGACCTGATGTTATTATGATGTCATCATAAAAAGTCACGTGGCATCAAAGATGCACTCCTAAAAGCCCTATATCTCCTGATGTCCAATCGAGTTGGAACTCTGCAAATAAGTAGAAAGGGAAGTGAGTCCTATATCTACAAAAGTACATGTCCCGCCGGGCTGAAATTTTGCAAGTAACTTCAAAAGGAAGTTTACAGACGAAACATTACCTCATGTGATGAGGACATAATAATTCACATTTACAAAAAGAATGCTAAAAGTTCTGTGTATCATTGGCAAACATACAAATGAGCTCTAGTTTTTCTTCTTCTTCTGACCCAAGTCCCTTTTGTTTTGTGCATGTTTTTCTAGTCACAACTTTGGTAATTGGGCAACCTTGGATGATATTCATCATTTTACGTCAACGATCAACACTTATGAATAGATGGTCCCAAAAGAAAGACGTTGCAATGACGTAATCAAGTGATTTATTACTGATTTTCAATATTTATTTTTGTCCCTTCACTTTGTACAAGTGTTCACGGCACCATTTTCGCTACTTTCCTGTCTTTGATCGTCATCAGAGTTACACCAAGGAAAGACCTAGCAGGAAAAATATTACTAAAATAATCACGTCGTGATGACGTCATCGAGTGATTTCAATATTAAAATATTACGTTAATGTTGTTACAATAAAATGTTATATAAATTGTTAACATCCATATAAAATCAATTTTGGCCTCCAGCAAAATTCTGTTTGCAGTAAGTGGCAAAGTATTATTTGGTCTTCAATTCATATCGCGTGGGTTAAGTCACGTGACCCTTCCTTCAGGTCGAAACCGGAAGTAAGTTTATTTTTTAAAAGTGTTGATAGATATCCAGTTGTTTTCAACAGTGTTTGTCTGTTGGAATATAGTATTCTTCAAATCATCTCCCGAGGACGTCACGTAATTGTCGAGAGCCCTCTAGTGACAGCTTTAAAATTCTGAAAAATGAATTTCGAGTAGATGTCTGTGGCGAAGTTTGTCCGAATCGCATGAAATTGATGATAATCTTTGTGAAATTTGGGGCCAATTTCAAAACTCGGTAAAACAATCGATCAAAACAGATTTACGCGCGAATTGTTCAGTAGATGAAAGCTAAGACATCGGCGGCAAAATCCCCCTTACTATATTTGCAAAGTCGAAAATCCATTTGCATACTGTGCCAGTGCGTAGGGCATATGCTCAGGAGATGGAAAATTGCAAAGCACGTGGAGCTGAGAGCAGATCGCATTGTACGGAACGTCAAAAGGTAAATAAAAAAAACTATTTTCAATCTCTAATCTTTGCTCTCTCCGCAATAACAATAATGTTTTGTATCGCATCTTGTTTTGTACACTGCTGATTGGGTTGAAACCTTGCGGATAGAAAGGGAAGGTTTATAAACGGGATTTAAACTCGTGTAGTGACAATGTTATCAGTCGACAAGTCACGTGAAATTAAAAGTGCAACATTTAAAGCACTATATCTCCTGAGGCGCACACCCGATTGGGTTGAAAAATGGCAGATTTTAGAAAGGGAAGTGTTAAAGATGAATATTGACATCATGCAGTGAGGACGTCATCAGATGACATGTCACGTGACCTTAAAGAAACACTCTTCAAATCACTATATGTCGTGAAGGACATGTTTGATTCGGTTCAAACCTTGCTGATATCCCAAAACAGCAGTGCTTTAGACAAATGTTGACCTGATGTGATGACGACGTCATCACCTGATTTATTATTGAATTTTGAATATTAGATTTTTTCCATAGAGTTTGTACACTTTATACTACACTCTATTGTCGACCTTAATGAGTGAGTAGTCCTCAACTTCGACCGAGAATTTCTACCAGAATGAAAAAAAAAAGACTAAATTTTCCTATCTGTTCGATTACCAATATACCCAAGAGTTAAAATATCAAGTAATAATTCATAATAATCTTTCAGTTTAAACGCAAATCACGTGACATCTACGTGTTTTTTCGCATATGTGTTTCCAGCCCGTTGACTTTGTACATGTTTTCAAGCCACCATCATGGTAACTTCGTGATGCTTGATCGTTATCCAAGTGATAGCCAGCTAAGACCATGATTCAATAATTGTTCCAAAGGGATGACGTTATGATGACGTCATCACCTGATTTATGATGTACACGTTAATAAGTCACTATTTTAGTAACTCCCCGATGTTTGATCGTCATTAAAGTTACAGCCAACAGAGACCCTGATAAAAGAAGTTTGCTTATTTTATGGGGTCATGATGACGTCATCACTAACTTTAAATTGATTTTTGGGGATATTTAATTTTCCCACATAGGTTTTGTACGCGTTTTTCAGCAGCCGGTCTTTGGCATTCTGGTCAATCTGACTTATCCATTTATATACACGATTAGTCCACCATGGACAAGGGGCCCAGGACAAAATTGACTTCATTGGGCTCACGTCACATGAGATTAAAGTTGCAGTTTTCTCCATAGATTTTGTACACGTTTTTCTACTACGCAATATCATTTTAATGAGAGAAGTCCAGAATTCGGTAGACGATTACTATGAGAACGAAAGGGAAATCGTAGTTTTCTTTCCCTCTTCGTTCGATTATATACCAAGGCGTCAAGCATCAAAACAAAGAAATATCGAATAATGTTTCATCATATTTTTTTTCAATATAAATGCAAATCACGTGACATGACTTTCATAGCTGCAGTTTTTCTCCATACATTTTGTCCACGTTTTTCTGAAGTCGAAAACTGCTGCACTCATACATCTGAGTGATTTGATTTGGTAGCATAGGTAGTCCATCAACCCAAGGGCTGTTAAAATAAAAATCCTCAAGGTCCTGTCATCTGGAGTTACATGACAGTAGTTACAGTTTTCTCCATAGGTCGCACATGGTTTTTTTCACCTTCCACTTTTATCGATCTTACCAGTGGTTCGCCAGCAGATTACTGTGAGAATTTTAGACTAATTAAATGAAATTTTCCCTTACAAATTGATTTGTTTTCAAAAATGATAAAGATGAAAAAAAATTCCCGAAATAGCTCCGGGGTTGTTCACAACCATGTTCCTTTTATTAGTACTGTGGATTTTTTTTTGGGGGGGGAGGCTAAAACACAAGTTTGATTCACGACCTCATCTTTTCTTTCCCATAATATGGTTTGGGTCATTTATGTTTTATTCTGGGATTTGAAGGGGCCTATTTAACAGCTGCAAATGCATGAAAGTGAAAATAAACAAATGTTGTCAAAGGAACGCTGAAAAAGCTATGAATAAAACAAATCAAGAACTCATCTTCGAAAACTTTGCTAAACCAAATGTGCAGCTTATGTTTGTTGCTTCTGGGGTTCACTGAGTTGATTTAAGCTGGAATGATTGGACACGATGAAGTGCAACAGAGGATGGTCACTGGACATTTTTTATTCGTAAAAGCTCATAGAATGGAATGAGTTACATATAGATTTAAAAACAGGTACCTTATTCCACGATGCGTACACATTCCTCATAACAATCCCTTTCCAGTCTTTCCTGTCTGCCAAAGGTTCAGGCTTGCTTAGATCCTCTTCCTCGTGGATTCCAGCAGGTCCAACGTACCCTCTGATCACCTGATCGCTCTTGGGGTCAATCAGACAGCCCATGCTATGTACTCGTGCTTCTCGATCCAGGCGTTGTGAGATACCCGTCCAAACTTCCGTGACGCTCGCATTGCTAGCTTCCCTGTCAGCAACAGTGCCTTCTGCAGCAGTCTCGTCCAACGTAATTGCGGGGTTTCCCCTCTGAACATTGGCGTTATTTTCTACACTGGCCTCACTGGCATGTCTCTCAATCTCTCCCATGAGTAGGAATTTCTGGTTATTAATAAAAGTAAAAAATGTTGATATCAAGCTGTTTAATGAAATGTAATACCTCTGTAGACGTATAACTGAACTTTGAAAAACAATATCTGTGTGTGACCTTGTGGTCCAGATTCTGACCAAGAACACCCAAGATTTCTAGAACTTGGATATTTATATGGATTAAAACTAGTTTGACGTCATGGTCGAGTTATGGCCCTTCATCACCTCATCTTCAGGGTTATTATTATTTGTCCTTACCTGAATCCTAAGCATGGAGACGAGTCCCTCCGCCCTGTTAATCAAGCCTAGCGGGAAGTATTCGCACAGACAGGTTCGGGTCCTGTAGAGGAGCGAGAGAACCGGGAACACCTTGGACGACGTGACAGGGTTACCAAGCGATGCGTAGACCAGGAACGTTACGAATGTGGTCAGTAGGGCGCCATCGATCAGGAAGGCATAGATTACTGCGCGTAAGTAAGAGGTGTGCAGTATCTTGCGTATCTCCTCACTGCGGACCGAAACAGTACGAGACTTGCAGTGAAACAAAATAGCAGATTATCTCATTAGAAGATGGTTGGATGAAGACGTGTAACAATATATAGATCAATCATCAATGGCTGTCTTCAGGAAATTACCTTTTCACAGTGAAACCACCAATAACCGTGCTTGTCCTGTTGTTCCCTTTGCCACCTACGTTTTCAAAGGGTTCCCACCGGTACATAATTTTCCTAATTAGTAACAAATAACGATACCCTCCGTGAACAACACCTGTAACTAAATTTAGAAACGATCAGAAAGCTTTTCTTCCTTTCTTCATTCTGTATACCCTGACGATCATCTTACCGTCGTCTTTCAGTGACTAGTTTCTCAAAGGCTTGTTCCCAGGCGAAAATCTTGATGACACGCATCCCTGATATCACCTCATTCATGACACGGAGTCTTGCATCCGATAACAAGGCTGTCTTGGATCTGGGGGAGGGGGATAGGGAGAAATGGGGAAAGAGTGGGGTTTCTCTTAAAGGTAAAAACTCACACATTTTAAAATGGACACAGTCATCCAGAAACAAGCAAATATGTCTTGACAAGGAAGATACTTGGTCTTCACCTGAGTTTAGAAAACAGCTTCCCAGTATAAACTTGAAAGGGCGCCATCAAGATTATGACGGAGATACCTGCCAAGCAGGAAACTCCAATCTCTCGCCAGCACAAGACGATCATCACAGTCAGCTGGATTGGTGCTATCCACAGGTAAGTTAGGAACAAAAAGACCTGCCAAACAGATACATTATATAGATTCTGACAGAATTGGTAATGTTAAGAATCACCTGAAACGAAACGGTAAAGCAAACCAGTAAGTTCCAAAAGAAAACCCTGCATTAATATAAATGACAAATGACACAGAAGTAAGCACATGCGCAAATCCGCGGAGAGCCGCGGTGATAGGGCAGACTTCGCACGCATGTCAGAAAGACCTCTTTTTCGCTGCTGGAGTACCGAGCTGGCTCATTGTTTGGATTGAAATTACAAGCGGGCTCGATTGGGATATTACTCATGACATTCTGTTTGCTAATGGACCTCTGAATTAGACGGGGCATGCCATCCGAGCGGCTGGGCCACACGGTATGGACAATCAATGAAACACTTCTCACACTTGCCTGATCAAATTTGTTGACGTCATTGGAGAGGATGTTCACTAGCTGACCAACTGCGGTTTCTCCAAGTGCAACATTGCTGAGTTTTAGGGCCTTCAAAATAAAAGCTCACTGTTAGGATTCTGCCAAAATTCACAATAAGTCCAATTTTGAAATCATCGTATCCGTACTTGACAAACGTGTCAGACTTAAGTGGGCTAAAAGGCATGCCAACTACAGTTGAGAAAGAAGGACCTACTACCTTTCTGAAGACGAGGGCCGAGCAAGCTGTTCTGATCATCATCCCCGTCAAGCCGAATCCGAAGAAAGAATAGTGGTGGACAACAACGAAACCCAGGGAGGTCAACGAGAGACCGACAGCTTGCAAGTATGCCTCATTGGTTGACACGAGGTCGGTTGAGAAGTACAAAATAAGACGGGCCAACATGACCGTCTGAACCATCTTCAAGATGACCTCCTACGGACAGTGCGCATAACGGGAATCGTACTATCAGATACTGAATATCTATCTGTTCTGATGACATCCGGGGCAGATATAAAAAATACATTTATCAGGCTATGTTTTCTACTCTTTCCTTTAAACAAAAAGATTCCAGTTACTAAAGTATTTTTTTTACCTCAAAAAGTAATTGCAAATATTCCAAAGTTAGGCTTTATCCATGGAAATGTATTTAATTTTAAAGAGCGCCCCTTTGAGTAAAATTAAAAGATATCCCAGTGTTTACCTCAATGAAAGCGGGAAAACTGTAGAGCATAAACTTCACACCAAATACCCTGAACAACGCCCACGGGAGGGACGGAGATCTCCCTGTGATATTACTTTTGTTCAATTCTTTATTCCATTCACTGGGAAAACAAAGCAAATCAGTGGCAATTATGAACTTGAAGAAAATCAAAATAGCACGACCACAAAAGAATGATAATGCAATCTTCGTATTTTGTCAGGGAGTGGAATATTGTAGGTCTAACGGGTGTTGGTGTATCTCTATTTTGAAATGTAACTATGATGACCTGTTCTTTTTCAGATTGAGGTGTGGGTTGATAAGATAATGGGTTGTTCTAAATGCCCTTCGACCCGCAAAAATTCTTCGACCCCACGACCCCTCGACTTAAGTTAAAATCCCTCAAAACACAGATTAACAAGTGCCTGAACTTATGGAATGTGTGGTTTTATCAAACAGAGGTCTCCACTAACTGTGTTAAGTATCATATCCCCAGTCTGAGAAACAGAAGTGTTATGCATGCCCTGAGAGTGAGCTGTATACCTGCTGTAGTCAATCATAATAGTGATGTTATTGAGAGGTGTACACTCCTCATTCGGCAAAGGCATCGTCAAAAACTAAAAATGTTTACACCCTACATAGAATAAAGCCAAATATCAACGATTTTAAAAACCAGTAAAAGTCATTTTTGCATTGTTTCACACAGCGGGAATGATCTCCATTTCGTCATTCTATGTTATACATTATTGCATTATATGAATACTCAGAATAATACACAGGAGATTTTTAAATAACAATCTTTTGAGAATAACTATTAATTGAAGTTAGGCCTTCCAAAACGCCTTAGGGGAGCAGATACGTTACCGTAAGTCTACTTCCAGAAATTCATATTTTTAAATATGATTCGGGGGATATTAAAGTAGATATGAATTTCATTGGTACATATTGTGACAGGCAGACTAAATTAACAAATTTCGTTGATTCTGACAACAAAATCATCTTTTGGATATTGAAACAGTTGCAAGCTGATCAGATACGTTACTACAGTGAGATATTCAATGTAAAACAACAACGATGGTTTCATGTTATAAAGCTTTTGTGAAATTACAACTACCTACCTATTAAAAATCTTCATCTATAAATTCTACAGGTTCCATATTTTACTATAAAAATTGGGCATTGCTTTCACCATGACTTCAAGGTTATTCGGCACAACTTCAGCACACAATATACAATCCTTCTCGGAAAGCATATGCACTATGATCCACATGTGCAAGGACCTTTTACACGTGTAGAAAACCGGGAATTGATAACATTACATATATCTCATTTTTGTTGAAGTCAGCCTACAGCCTACAAGAGTTCGTAATCAGTAACGTATCTGGTGTAACGTATGTGTCCCGCTTATGTTGAAATAGGCTTCCCTTGACAAAATCTGTGACCCTACCTACTTCTTCCACCACTTGAGTTGTCGTCATCCAACACACTGTTGAGTGGTATACATGTTGAGGTCAGATGCCATTCCGTGTCTCACGAGGAAAGGGAAAATATGCAACGTATCTGGTGGTACACATACGTAACACATGGAATTCTGGGGCTACCAGTTCTAGTTTTTTCAAAGCTTATTAGATTTATGACATATGTACAATATAATTTCCAGTTCGATCTAGTCTGTGGGCAAGTTCAAAGGGCATGTTCCTCAAATGTTAAGTCTTTCTGTCGTTTCGAAAAAATGGTAACGTATCTGATTATGAAATTAGTGACGTGCTCTGAAGGCGATAATGACAAACACATAAGCTATTCTTTACCAATTTGTTATTTTATATCTAGGACATGCTACTGGCTAATAATAAAATGGGGTAATCACTGGTATGCGAAGGTCACTGTCTTCTTGACTGGCTCTAGGTCACGGATGTGTGTACGGTTGCGACGTAGAATGCTGTCATTCGGAGTATACACTATGTAAGATCAAGGGCTCAGTGTATTATTCCTTTATGGATGTTGTTGTCCATCGGCCGGATATCGAGTTGCGAATGGAGACTGGTTGGCCAATCTTGAGTGGTGTGAGGTCAGTGGTACGTCTGTCTTGGTACTGTTCCTGGCTGACATGGTGCTGTTGGAGACGGTCATGAATTTCATTCCTCGAGGTTAAGGTATTTCTGATCCTTGCAGGTAGGATATGACACGAACTTTTCTGTTGTAGAGGAGTTGAGCTGAGGTAGGGATCTTGTGATCTCAAGGAGTTGTACGGATGCAGAGCAATGCCATCTGCATGCCACCACCACTGGGTCGGGCTTTCATCAGTGTCTTTTTCACATTTTGTATGGTTCTTTCGATGAAACCGTTGGACCGGGGGTAGTGAGTTGAAGAAGTGATGTGGTCGAAGCCCCAGATTTCAGAGAAATGTCTGTAGAATCGGAGTGTTGTGCATTATCACTGACGACTCGTTCTCGGATGCCAAGTTCAGTAAAGATTTGCTTGGTGGCTGTTATGACTGCTAATCTGGTGCAAGGGCATGGAAAGTTTCTGATGAGTGGGAATTGTGAATAGTAGTCAGCACTGATCAGGAAATTCTCACCTTAGGAGGAGAGCAAGTCCATACCTACAACTTGCCATGGTCAGGTAGGGATAGCGTGTTGAAGTAGAGTTTCAGAGGTTGTGCTCTTTGGAAGTGCTGACAAGTTTGACAGTTCTTGACCAATGATTCGATGTCACTTGTTGTGCCAACCCAGTAGACACAGCCTTTCGCTTTTAGCTTTGTCTGGGAGAGAACGTGTAGCTGCTGTGTAGCAGGGATAACGATGGATTCCCCTTTAACAATTAACCCATCTTCTACAGCAAGGTCGTCTCGGAAAGTTCAATAGGAATGGAGAGCTTTGGGTAACTGTAAAATGATGCTGATTTCGTCTAGTCTCCTTCACACCAAACGACGTTCGAGAAGGTCAAATATCTCATCTGTACCTATCCAATACTTACCTTCTTCAGTCCCTGGAAAGAAACCACAATCCAAGTCGATGCATCAAGCAGAGGCATAGGAGCAGCCCTGACTCGGGATGGCAGGGCAGCCACCTTTGCATCACAATCCCTGAGCGAGACATAACAGAGATACGTCTACATAGAGCGTGAACTCCTTGTGGTACCGCAGTGCTTGGACGCGAGCGATTCTACACTTATGTAGGGGATCCAATGATACCGTTTTAATCTGTTTCATGTCTTTCCTTGTCGTCCTTAGTTTCTGTTCATAGCTGGTTGTCCGGAAAACATTGTGCAATGATATTTAATTTAGTACGTGTAGTTCATTTTAAGCTCTAATAATTGAAAATATGGGCCAAGGACCTCGAAATGTAATAACATTTGTTTATTTTTCATTGATGTTCTTTCTGTTGTAAATTTCCGAGGTTTGGCGGCCAAGTATCAACTTTTAGTTTTTTTCGAAGGGTCCGACTGTACTACACGGGCACATAAATGTCGCCCCAAAACGCGGGTTTTGGCTCCGCCTGCCTGACTCTTTACAAGTAGCCCCAGTCTCGGGCCTGACTATTGCATACAATAAACCCACTGGAGGGAAGAGAGCTGAACACTGGTTGCACATACGTATACTCGTGAACCTGCGTGCCAGCTCCACCCCCTTTTCCTCCGCCCCCCTTCCCTTGGCCCGGTTCTCCACACCTATATCTACGGCAGTAGCTTCACTGTCGAGAGTGACCACAATCCCTTGGAGATGATTCATCAGAAATCACTCAAGTGGGCTCTTCCAAGACTTCAACGCATGCTCCTTCGTCTCCAACCCTGTGACGTCAAGGTCATTTCCCGTCCTGGTAAACAGATGTTATTGCCAGACACCCTGTCCCGCAACCCAGTTCCAAATGACGACCACATCGACCTGTGTTACAACTCAGTTCGGATGTCCCATTTTCAAGACAATGGTGTTCAGACATGCATGACAGGAGGGATACCATCAAGGTATCATTAGAAAGAATACTACTTCTACTTTTCGGAGATCCTTATTCATTATAATCATATCCCATGGTTTGGGCATATTAACCCCTTTCCTCAGGGTTTGTTTTTTTCTGGGATACCCTGTATATGTGGCAGTTGTCAGGTTCGCTCAACCCAGGCTGCATACACGGCAATAACGCACTGTCTCAGACACAACCCTCACGAAGCTGAAGGAAGTCATTATTAGTGGATGGCCAGAACTCGTAGGTCACCAGTGGGGAATGAAGGGACTGAGATAGGTCACTATGCCAAGGAATTCTTGGAGCGTTATCTTGTCTTGAGGGGGTCTAATCTGTTTGATGGCACGAACCTTTTCAGGGTCCGGATGCACACCATGCTTGTCGTACATCATGCCAAAAAACTTTACGTTCTGAGTTTTGATTGCAAATTTCGCGCTGTTGAACATCAACCCGAACAGGCTGGCTGCCTTCATCAAATGACAAAGATTGTGACTGTGCTCATACTCTGTTGCACAGAATACCACAATGTCATCTGCAATGCCGATTGTGCCGGGGCATGACTTGAGAAACTGGTCCATGCGCATCTGGAACACGTCTTGACCATCACTAGCCCAAAGGGTAATCTTGGGTAACGATAAAGAACAAAGGGGCTGTTGAAAGCTGTGAGTAGGGAACTGTCCTCAACAAGTTGCACTGAAAAGTACCAATTTTTTGCATCTATTTTACTGAAGAAATGCGCACCTGAGAACTTATCGGTAATTTCTTCTATGGTGGGAGACTTGTGGGTTTTGATTGCGTTGTTCTATTCTTTGGGATCAAGGCAAATTCAGAATCTGCCATTTTTACGCCTGGAGACTTTGCTCACCCAGTTGGTTGGCTCTATGACACGTCTAATTACGCTTTGTTACTCCATGTTGTCTAACTCTGCTTTCAGCTCATCTTTCAGCTTTATGGGGCATTTGCGAGTGGCACAGATAGTGGATTGGGATTCATCTTTGAGAACAATATGGTATGCGCCTATAAAATTGCAAATTCTGTCAAACTATTAAGGATACTACTGAAGTAGCGCCTTTGTTGAGTCGATAGGGGAACACTGTGGGGTGGTAATTGCACAGTGTAGGGTAATGAGCTGAAGTTGTCGTGATGTGGGCAGTACAAGCATTGCTGAGCCTTGGGCTTACGATGAAGAATTCTGCCTCACTCCATTCAATCTGGTCATATCGGTAGGCTAGTGTTGTTGGCCCATGCTGGGTGATCTTCGTGTCGTTGTAGACGTGTAATATGGTGTGTTGGCGGGATACAAACTGTGGTTTGGGGAAACCGTCGGCAGTGAGTCTATCTAGATACATGAGACGGTACATGCAAAGGGGCAGGGTGTTGCCCTTGCACCTGTGTCGACTTTGAATTGCAGCTTGACAAGTGTTTTTGTCTTGCTTCACATCTACGAATGTATATGCCTCATCGCGTGTGTCGAGGTAACGGTGGTCTGAGACATGGCAATTGAACTGATGAATATTTCGTCAAACTGGTCGATGGTCTGGATTGGAGATATAGTGAACATCACGGCTGGATTTTGTCCTTCAAACGGAGCGTGTCTAGCTGTAGGCGTTGAGTTGATCTGGCTCTTGCTTTGGATGTGGAACGGCTGCGTTGTTTGCTGTTACGCAAACCAGATCTGCAGACGGATTGCTAGTGGTTCTTTTTGCCACATTTGTGACATGTAGTGTACGCTGGAAAGCACTCTCTCCGCATGAAGGGGCGAGTGCCTCCACGGTTACGGCATTGACGTCTCGATCTGACAGCATCCACTGAGCGGTCAGATGGTTGAACTTGGGTCAGCTGTCGATGCCTCATGAGTAAGGCCTAACTTAAGAGTCTGCTGCATTGTTAGGGTTTTGTCTTTGCCCGGGAGTTCTTTCTGTAAGCCGGTATGTCTCACACCTGCGATGAACTGCTCAATGACTCGATCTTGGAGCTCACCATCATTTGTGAAGTCGCGTTTGTTTGCGTGTATTGAGACGGGACAGGAACTCGTCAACAGTTTCGCTGCCTCATCGTGCAAACCTTTGTAAATACAGCCTTGCTACTCGAAAGTTCTCTTTGGGCCAAATTTGCTGCATGAAATTTTCCCACACTGGCTCTGGATTTTTTTTAATCTGCTTCATTCAAGCTCCAGAAGTTGTATATTCGTAGGCCTGGTGCACCCATGAAAAGGAGAATGTGGTCCCCCCTCTTATCTACGTGGACGTCCTTGACCGAGAAATATACGGCACATTGCTGTTTTAAAATGTGGATTGCCTTTGCCTGGTCTGAATCATCCCAGTTTATTATTGGGTGTAGATAAGCGTTCTCTTCTATGGCGATTGTCTATAGTCACTATCGGGATGTCTAAAATAGGAAAACACATAGTAGGTGCAGTGAAGTGGTGCTGTTATATCGCTGCGGGTTTGTATTGCTACCGCATGCGATACATGTACGCATATATACAGTCACGTTGGCACACGCTGGTCAATGCCCAACACGGTGCACGAAAAGCAACTTATTTCTGACGAAATATCACACCAGAAGTCCGGTAAGTATAATCTTTCACTACTTAACAATGTGTCCTAGATATCGAATTCAGTAATTTTACAGCTGCAACCATGTTGGCATGTGGCCTGAGGAACGGGAACAAGCATAGGTCTACTTTATGTCACTACATTTATTCAGCCATGTTGGGAAAAGTGTTCGGCACCCTTGTGTGACAGGTGGAAATGTGACATACACAATTTAAGTAGACTGCATTTGCTGGTTAAACGTATGCCAGCCACAAAATAAAAAGAAATCATTCAGTGAATTTTAAATGAAATGTGGAAAATAATCATTTATGAAAGGCTGTTTGAGATCAGTAAAATTAACAAAAGTAATGGAATTTTTGATGTTACTCATTGACATTGAACGTCGAAATCGAAAATTATACCGCAAAGTCATTCTTTTCATCGCTATGCAAGCTATAGGAATTCCCTTGCCGGAAATGGGGCTAGCCCAGGCTTCCTTACCTTTCGAGTTTACTCACTAACACACCTGCAGAGTGGTCGGGCAAAACATCATACAGGTCCTCCTCTACGAGAGGTCTCTTATACCCTCGACGAAAAAATCCAAACATCCAACTGTAAAATAGATAAAGGTTTGACTGCATCACTCCTTGTGCTACTTCACGCTCAAAACTTGGGGATCAACCTGACCCAGATATGGGTCAGGGGGGCCCGACCCGTATCAATACTGTTTTTTTTTTCTCTCATTTAGATCAGTTTCCATACTCAGAGAAAATGACCATTTCTACGAGTCAAAAGGTACTAAGGAGAAGGATCAAATGATTCGTCAAAGGGTAAAAAGGACCCAAAGAGTAGTTAGGCCTACTCTTTAGTCTGACAGAATCCAATTGTGGAGCTTTTAGAGTGTACAAATAGGGAGGTCTGTTGCGGTTAACAATAAGCCACATTAATACATTTGACATCAGGAAGACTCTTCTGGGTTCCCTAACGTTTTTAGTGAACGAAGCAAAACTTGAAGTTGTTCTTTGTTGTTGGATAGCTTACGTTCAAAATACTTCACAGGTCTTACCACTTTCGAATTAAGGGGCTCCAAAGAAAGTAAGGGAAAACAAACTAATTTTTGTGCTAAATCCGAGGATTCCTGGAAAGTGCCACAGAGCAAACGTTAAAAGGATTCTGCAGTTTGGAAGTTTGAGAACACCTTGGGACATTTAGGGTGAAACTCACATAGTAAGGTAGGGAGTTAAAGCCAAGCTGTATGACCATGACTGGTTCGTTGGTAGTACAAACCGACCAAGTGAGGTGAAACGAACCATTCAACCTAACTCAACCATCTACCGACTCGTCATCAAGTCTCTATAGTGACAGAATTTATCAATGCCATGAAGGCATTTTTTTATCGAATGTGTAAACACATCAGTTCAGCGAGCAACATACATGTGTAAAGTTGGCTCATGTACAAACCTGACCTTTATGCCTATTGAAATTCATCGACATTTCTCATCACTCTCAAACCAAAAGTCAAAGCAGTGGTCAAAAGAAAACTAAACAAAGAAAAGAAGAGAACGCACAGTCAACGGAAAAAGAACCGTTACTCCACCAATCCAAATTACCAAATTGAGATAATTTAAGATAATTAAATCCATTGTAAGCGGAACAAAATAAAGCATTTATAACCAACCTATTCAAAGCAACACTAACACAAACCGAAAAGATTATTTTGGAAAACAAGGCCTCAACCTTATTGCTAACCCCGGCAAACGTCTTGTGTTTGAGTTTGAACTTCCGGCTTGTGAGTTTGAACGTCGTGCTTGTGAGTGGACAGGGCCAATTTCATGAAGCTGCTAAGAAAAAAAAATGTTTAGCACAGTATTGTCTTGCTCATGTTACCAGTCAAAACTCCATGTACTTTTTATAATTAGTGAACATCAGCTGAACGCCACTCTCAGGCAATATACAACACATGAACAATTTCGTTAGTAGTCCTGTTTTAGCAAGGGGAAAAACAAATCATGCTAATGGTCCATGAAATTGGCTCGTATCACTCACAAACACAAAGTTCAAACTCACACATACCTGTTTTACAAACAAAGTGTGCTCATTTATTTGATCTCCTGCGGTTAAGGAACTTGAGGAAAATGCTCTTTTTTCTCCAATTAGGATAATTCCTTGGAGCTGAATTTTGGATGATGACTTTCTAAACTGTTCCTCTTTATTTGCCTATGGAAGTGTTCGGGGGGTGCATTGTGTGGATGTGTGCTAGTCCACACAACCCTACATTATGTGGACTTCGTTTGTGCAGACGTCCACCCTATGTATGTCACGCCTGCACACAAACACGACATTTGCAATTTACAAACACGTCGTTTGAACTCAAACACACGACGTTCATGTATTTAGAAATTTGCATCCTTGAGGAGACATGGCTTTGTTCATGTGTGTACTAATACAGTCGCGTGGGAAACAATGTTTCCAAAAAGCTCTTATTTCAACAAGAATCACGCTTCTTGACTGGAATTTTGACCAAATGTCGCTTATATGAAACACATCAATTTGCAACAGATTCTTACGCATTAATCTTTTGAGCAATTTCCAAATATCAGTTTCGTAAAATCTTTGTTGAGACCTTTCCACCTTCAGAAATTCCTCGTGGAGACCTCTTCGATCGATTCTCTTGCAATGGGTCTCCACAAGCTACCATTCGAAACTGGAACACAACTCAAACACACGAGGTTCCAACTCACACACGCAATGTTCGTCTGTCCACTTTAGAAAACCATAGTGACCTAAACGCTTTAATATAATCAAAAACTAAGAATTGTATTCCAATGCATAACAAATCCAAAACACCATCCCTTCAAAACCTCCATCAACCTGGCATCCAAAGCTAACACCTAGTGCAACACTAGAAGAATATTTAGACGCCACAAAATTCATGCTGAACGACCAATTGGCTAATAAATAAACAAAGATGAAACGAACGGCGAAAACCAAAGTAAACAAGTCTTCGTTACCACCTACAACCCAGCCATTAACCACCGTAAATTTTATATTAAGCATTGAATAAAATTCACTGGCTGGCCTTTAAGAGCAAACGAGTCTCTAGTCTTGGCACACATACCTACGTAATTTCAAACCACCTGCAAGTTCGTACGGGCCCCGGAATCACCCAGGTGCATCTGATACGTCCAATACGCGTGGACGAACGCGTATCAAACCCCTACCGGACATTTTTGTTATACACTCCAAGTAAGATTGGAAGTAAGTGGAGACGAAGTGTCACTGAATGGAAAAGTACCATCACCATTTCACACTCACTGAGTAATCTGTATTTCCATTGAATTGTATAATATTTCCAAAGTTTTCAGTAATGAGTTAACAGTTTCTTAGGCAGTGCAAATTTAATGTAGACGTGAAAGCAATAGCGATGGAAGAAAAACAAAATAATAATCTCAGAACCAGAAATGGAGCATCGTTGTTATGCTTTGCAAAACCAGTAAGCCAGTTCACCAAGTCAGTAGTCTGGGGTGATTAGTTTTTGATAAAAAGTAAGTGTTGTTTTCAACATTTTTCCAAATCCTACATTGCAGGATGTGGGAAGGGTTTACCGTTGGCATTCCTTCCTTCGTGGCTGAACCACTTATTAGTACTCACGAGGAAATCTTCCAATCAAGGGCAACTGTCTGAACTGAATACCGTTTTATGAGCAGGCAACCACTTTTGAAAGTCCAATGGCACCAGGAACAGGCGCTTTTCGGACTTACGTGAAGAATGTTTGGGAGAATAGGCCAGCCCCCAGCAATGGATGTGGCTGTCTTCCGCTCTGGCATGATTCCCTTGATGGGTCAGTTGCCTGGGACTCGCTGTTGCACTTCTTATTGTCTGCTGCTGATGAAGTAAGCTTACCGTCATGGACAGCCATGATTGCTTGTCTGTACAACCGCGGTACAATACACTATGACAGATCATGAAAGCAATCGGTGCACATTTCAATAACACTGCATGTTTAACCCCTTGTGCTTACTCGTTTCTCTGGGTCACGTCACATAAAACTTACACTTATTTACATACCGTACACGCTTTATCTCATGAGTGAACATACCAACTAGACGGTGCTTTCGAGCTTGTGAAGCGTATACAGCTGTAAGTAGCCTTTACGTTTTGGAAATAAAAAAAAGGGCATCGTTAATTCAGATAATGAAACTTCACTCTTAAAATTTAGTCCTTAAACAGTATCCATTAAATTGTTTTCATATTGAGTCTTCTCGGACTGTAGGCACTCGTTCACGGGGTCCAGCCCCCAGTCTAACACGCATCACCGAGCAAAGGCCTATTTTACTGACTTCATCACAAAGTGCCTATATCAACCTCAATCCCATGGGTAGGTTCTTGCTGCGCCATGTTGGCTCCCACAATGTCTTGCGCGATCTCAACCCCATGATATTGTATAATTTAAATATCCTACTATCCGGGATGTTTCAGTTAGGCCTAGTGTGTTTCCAGGTTTACGTGCGACGTGCGGGAGATCGCATGCGATTGACTTTACGCCTATGTATATTAATTTTGAATAGCCATCCGGAGTCATTTTCGTATTCAACACGATCAGGGGCTAGTGAAGGAGCACGCACGCAGCCCTGAGAGTCGAGGTTGTGCCTACATGTATTTGTACAATGGACGTCACGCTACAGCGCGCCTTTGCGAGAGTACGACTCAGATGCACGCGAGAGCGTCCGCGACGTTCTACGATGTTTGTGCGTTATATGTTCTCAGCAGATGTTCTCAGAAGTTCTGCCATTAGAGACGCAAAACATGCGCAGCAAAAAAACTGCACTAGGTTGAACATAGGTATCGCCTTTAAAAGTGTAAATTTGAATTTGGATAAAGACTCCCCATTGTTTTCAATATTTATTTGTGCTTCCGTTAAAAACACTTGTTGATACCAGCATTCTTCCTTGCTTGGTTGATTCCCTCTTTGCGTCTGTCTTCCTGTCCTTTTGAAAGATTTTATTAGGATCAAAATGTCATTTCGAATTTTAGGACACTCCCAGCCAGAATGCGGCAGTTTTTGAGAAATTTTCAGAAATATGTTCTTGCATGAACAATACTGGATTGCTAAATTTTAACAGAAAAACAGAAAAGAAGGTGGCTCGGAACTGTGTATTCCCGGATAACATCACAGAGGCATGCACAGTGTCAGTGTCTAAAACTGCAGAAGTATTCGACGAAAAGTTATTTTACAGAAACATCAATACAGCTTCCCTTTACAGCTACACTGGAATTGGGCAGCTATGCAGTATTACTTGTGCCTGCGTGTTACCGTGTGTATGTACCCCTTATCTTAAGTATAATTCGACAACCAAAATTCCAAACCATTATCATTACAGTAGAAAAACACTCTTGGGCAGATGGCAGGTGCGTGTTTAACACAAATTTAACACCACAGTTTTGCAGTGTACCAGAACTATCAGAGAATAAGCCTATTTCAAAAAAAATAAGCCTTTGTCAAACATTTCCCATGAATTAAAGAAGAGTGAAGAGATGCACAACAAGTGTGCTCAAGTAAAGTTCTTCACCCGGACCCTTAAACCAACATCAATTACTAAATACGCTATGAACGGTCTAAAATTCCGGAGATGTGCTATAAAACGTGTAATGATGTCAGTCTCCAGAGGTAAGCCTTTGTTCTTAATTCTTGGTTTTGCCATCGTTTGGCTTTGTCTCTAAAATTGGAACCACTATAAGACCTATGAGCCCTGACTGGACCGAGGGAGAGAGAGAGAGCGCTCTTCTTGGCAACGGAGCAACGTCTAGGAAATGCATGCGTTACAGTCGCACAGCTACCAACAAAATCAACACTCCTGATCAACACAGCCTTTTTCCATCGAAGAGGGTTTGTTTCTTCTCAAGGCAGGCAATGTCCAGATCTCGGTAGACTGAACTGAATCCCAGAGCCCGTCAGACGAAAACCAAGGAGGCCCTTTCTCCGTCCACCTTCCAATACTTTGGAAAGTAAACTCCAAATTTACCCCTCCAACTTTTTTGGTCAGTTTGCTGCTCGGAAGAATGTCAGGCAATGCCCATGACATGTACCTATTCATCTCAGAGTAGAGAAGAGTTTATACGTGGTTTAAGATTCATTTTGGGGGGATTAAAAAGCACCCTTTTACTGAATCTCGTTCCTGTCAAATCATAAAAGTGTGGTTTCGACCTCTCCAAATGAAGAAGTGACAAGCTATATCTACAGCGATCGTATCTGAAGGTAATTTGCTGCCAACTGAAAACCGTCAAGTTATGCCCCAACCCTAAATGGAGATCCCTGTGCCTAGATTCTTGACAGACTGTATGTGTGTTATAGGTGTTGAATGGATTGGATATGAATTTGAGTTGCCGAGTTGTATACGAACAGGTCGTATATAGATGTAAAAATTGGAGATAAGTACTAAGTACGGTACCAAATTGAAACAAAGTGACCAAGCGCCCAACGAAAAGTGACTATTTACTCTCTGGTACGGAAGCAGTATCCTTGAAATCCACTGCAATCTCTAAAACACCTGACCCAAAGAGGCTTTGCAGCCATTGTAATGATAGCTTTATGTCCCTCATGAGAGTGAAACGAACTGTCATAATTTATAACTCAGTAGCTACTTGACAGGCACAAAGGACACGATTTTTGACTGCCTGCTTCCAGACTCACCTTTCTCACCCTTCAGATGAAATTTCTTTCACCGATAACAAAAAATCACCCATTCAGCCATTTTTTTCAGTGAAGCGTAGAGCATTGCAATTGATCTTCCGCCTACACACTGTTGCACTGGGGAATAGGCTCGACTCTAAACTCTTTTGTATGACCGTGACAATGATTTCCTTTTCCAGGATGGGGAGGTCATAGCCTGGTCCAAACATTAAGGGGTTGTAATTTAGCAAAAAAAATCCAAATGTTCCTGAAACTGTCCGGATCGGTACTCTTCTGACAGGGGATAAGAATGAGAAAGGAGTGTTAAAAGCCGTTTGTTTTCATCCACATTTCCTCTCTTTTTCCAGGCATTACATTTATACGTTTTTAATTTCTTTCTTCTGCACATTCCAAAGGAGGCTTCAAATTGGATCACCCCGCTCTTTCCCCTCCTGAAATGGATTAGTCTCCAGGGGACATAGTACCCCAGTACGTCTGTAGTTATACAGTTTGGAATTGAGATCATTATGCGTTTGTATTTCATGCAACATAACAAGAAAGGAAAGGGGAAAATGACGAAAGAAATCATGTGACTTCATTTGACTGTCACTCCTGTTCTTTGAACTTCTTGAATTTTTTAATAAAATGACAAAGATTTCTTCCCTTTTTTGAGAGGTATTTTATCAATAAAGTAGGTTTGTCACTTGGTCTGAGTCCCTCTTTTGCTAATCTTTTTTCACGATTACAAGTATGAAGCAATATAAAAAAAATTCACTAATTGCCTTTTCCCAGTGATCTCTCTTTCCTGTTTTAATCATGTTTTTCAAATCTTCCTAAAGAAACCATATTCGACGGGTGGCTATTTTCTCAGTGCTTTCTAAACCTGCGACGTCAGGGTATGGGATTATTTTACCGGCGATCTCAATAAAATAGGCCCCTTTTATACCGCCTATTTTCCCTTCAAGTATTTTTCAAGTTCAGTTTGAAATAGACCATGTTTCTATCCATGGAGGTACCTTCATCTCCACCTAAACCCTCTGTCAGGATTTCTATCTGCAAGAAAACACATTTTTAATTTTCAGTATTATTTATTTTTCAGAAGTCTTTGTCAAAAGTTTTAATCAGCATTTCGGTGGAAATACAATCACACAAAATGTGTTAAAATATTTCACAATCGAAGAGCTGACAACTTGAAAACTTCCTCAAATCACCGTCAAATCCCTTACTGCACCACTACCCGAATCAAGTGTTAATTTACAAAAGCGAACACCACAGAAATCAAATCTACTCTCCAAACTTCTAATTGGCAATGATCTAACTGTGTTTTTCTTTGTAAGACCATAAATTATTTATTTTAATTAAAGAATGCTGAATATTGGCAATGATCTAACTGTGTTTTTCTTTGTAAGACCATAAATTATTTATTTTAATTAAAGAATGCTGAATATTGCATCCAGAGTAATTTACATGTAAAAATAATCCTCATTTGTTTCATTCAGAACTACTAAAACCATAAGTGATTGTATGTTTACACCCAGGATAGACTACTCCAAAATTTCATCCCTCAGGTACGAATCTTGTCACAATGTCCTCTGGCAAGGAATATTTTCCGTATGCAATGCAGGTGCCCTGCCAAGCTGGGATTACAATGCATTTGATTTTGGCATCAGGGGAAAACTACTCACTGTGCCTTAAGTGCCATGGCAACTTCTGTTACCTGAGGTGGCAGCTTTCCTGTATATTTGATGCTACAGACTTGCAAGCAAATGGAGAAGTTGGCTAGTGATGCCAAACACTCTACGTTGATGGCATACAACTGAATTATCAAGCTCCTCAGTCGTTTGTTGTAACCATACAACAAACGACTGAGAAGTGATCCGTTAATATGCACAGGGAAAAGTTTGAGACAAATTGTTTGCCCAGTTCAGAAAATTATTTTAAAAAAAATGTTTCTTATCCTTCTTCAAACCAGCCCAGCCATGAAATGAAATGAAATATTCAAATCGCTTGCAAAAAAAGTCTTTACCCGCTAAAATTGATGTTTTGAAATGAATCCCAATCAAACTTCTATGTATAACCACCATATCGATGAAAACAACAATTCCTGCCGATGCCGGTAGCGACAATTTTTGGGCCGATGTATCTTTGGAACTCTGTCTAGCATAAGAATGGATTGCTCGCCTCGATCAATTATACTCATAGCTTTTCTTTGTTTTCATTGCTACTCGACTAAAAAAATGACTGCTCACATGAAATATTCAGGATGTTGCCAGTCGCTGCCGCATTCCCATCCTTCTTTATCGATGAATATACCGCTTACTTCGAATACATATCGTGCCTTGAACACAAATCGAGGTATCGACTTTTACCGTACGTTGTGGTCTGGTTTATTAATGGCGAATCGACTGGAATTCCTGAGTGGTTGTATGGCTTGCACCGCCGATTCATTCTTGGAGCGCAAAAGATATAAGTACATCGCCTAACACATCAAGCGCAAATTCAAGTTGGCAAAGACAAGGCTAGATTTAATTCTACATCCCATGGATTGACCAAAACACTTGCTATATGATGCCACAGCTACATTATTTTACTACGCGGGTGGCCGGACGCCAGGCTCAGCAAAGACCTACTTGACCTGATTTACTGCACAGACTTTTATTGCTTGTTCTGTTGATATTAGGCAAACTTTTGTGAAGTACGTTTGAAGGTAATACTGACATAAACTGGGCGTGAGCCCACTATCCCTCTTTAGCTTCTTCAACCGTTGTGTTGAAAAAATCAAGGTCGGAGAATGTCATTTTCATCGGCAAATATCGTTATTCTACTCGCTGTTCTTGCCCTTCTTCCAACCATGGATTCGAAGTGCCTCTGCCCGCGTGGTTGGGTCACCCATGGCCATCACTGCTACCTCTACGTGCCTCAGCCGGAGAGCTTCAACACCGCGGAGAGCCTTTGCGTAGCCCGCGGCTTACCCGGCAGGCCATCCCACCTCGCCTCGGTGCTAGACGAGGCCGAGGCATCGTTCCTCGCAGATCTGATCAAGCGGTCTGGATCGACTCCTCACGCCTGGATTGGCCTTTTGGACATTGCTTTGGAGGGGTACTGGTCTTGGCTGGATGGATCGCCCCTCTCGAGCACGCAGTGGGGACCAGGACAACCTGACAATTCAGGCAACGAGGACTGCGTTTTTCTGCGCACTGATTCCACCTGGAACGACTACGTGTGCGAGAGTTCAGTCGTTTATATCTGCAAAATGTTGCAGCGATACCGTTCTCTGTAATCATTTCCATGGTTCACGCGTAGGATGACATTCTGTTAGGACTTACCCTCTACCTGGAGTTAAGCATCTTACATGGGGTTCTGAAACAAGTATTGACATAATGCCCCTTTACTATTTTTTATTAGTGCCTAGCCAGAGACAAATCTGCTTTGATTTGTAAGCATGGCTAATGACTGCATGGAAAATTTTTCCCTTATAGTTGTCTGTTCGACATTTTCTGTATAATCATTTTGTCTAAGTTGACTTTAAGCTATGCCTTCAGGGCGGTGTTGGAAAAGAAATTTGAAGAAACACTGAATTCCGGAAGAATAACTCTAGCCTACTTAACCTTAAGTGCATAGATGTAACTTGTGTAATAACAGCTTCAAAGTTAGTAGCAAAACAGAAAAGATGGGATAATAAAGTGGATGATGTGACGGGACATCATGTGCCTTTGTTTTCATTTGACATCAAAGGTTACACACAATGTAGGCCTTAAACAGAAATGCATGCGTGTGTGGTACTGCAAATGGACTGGATGTATCTAGTTGTAATTCTAGCAGACTACCAATTCCTGTTGAACTTTGTTTCCTTATAGCTAATAAATCAGGACACCTTCTTCCAAAAGGTGAATAAATCGATTAGCCAATTCATTCAACATCAAAAAGAGAACAGTTGCCAGAACGTGAAGCGGTGAAGTAGTAAATATCGTAATTATAAAATACTTTAAATTTATTGCAAGTTCGTGTTCAGTTTTTTTAGCACAATAATGCTAGTTCAGTTGCGCAATGATGACCAACCTAATGCTTGAGAACATAGGTAACTGATCAATGTTGTATTTTTTAAAGCAGGAGATCGGAGCCTTGATTGATAAACTGTACGGCAGCAGGTGGATTTCAAGATTGCAATGCTTGCAAGCATTGTAAGGCCATTTCTATCCACATCAACTTTTGCACTGCAATCATTTTTATGTCGTTAATAGACTATGTTTGCGTTTCATGTCATCATAACCGTTTTCAAAGGATTTATTAAAAATGTAAGAATTGTTTTTGTCTATGTAGACGTGCTGCTTTCCAGTGTCTTTCGTGGTCTAATTTCTCAAAGAATGTGTTTTAAGTAATTGTTGTGATAATGAATATCACTTCGCACACATCTTGGTGCTAACAATCATGCAATGTAATACTCCGTGTAGCTTCTGTTTTTCCTGTTTCGCAATCGGCTCTACGTGGTCAAAGAAGACTCGTCGCAGATCTCCATGAAGATTATAAAGCCATCTTTGTTCCTGTTCTAAAAAAAAAAAAACTCCTTTAAAGAGTGACCAAAGACAAACAATTTACGGTTTCATTTACCAAGCCATACTATAAAGCTTCACTTGCTTAATAACTCGCTTAAAATCTCCCAAGTTTGAAACTGATGCCTGGGCATGACGCAGATCTTTGCTGACTGCACAATACATTACGAAGGCAGTGTGTTCATATATGCTCATTGATATTGTCGGCAATGGCCTTCTCTACTTGTATGCAAAGACGTAATGTTAAGTCCATAGAATGGTAGTTCGTTACACCAGAGCGGCTGCCAGAGAAAGGACCGATTTGTGAGCCTTTCCAGTCTATTGGCAATACTACTTGTGAAAGAGAAGAGTTCTTTAATCTTAAGAGAGGTGGAACCAGTGGGGTTGCTGCACACTGAAGTGAAGCGGGTCATTTTTTTTTTAATTGGCATTGAAAGCACGCAAAGTATTTAAACGCCACGCGCGAGTTAATGTGTGTGACATCGATCTGGTGCCTTCGATTGAACGTGAGAATGTGTTGCAGACGCTATTTCAGGCGCCAGTCAAAACACGATTTCGCTCGTCGCCCAGTGCCCTCACAGGGAGCTCGAAACAGCAAATGCTTTTCTCAAATGGATTAAAATGCGTAGTGACGGATTCCGACTTTCATTCTTTCTATTTTATTTGTTGCTTTGGCCTATCAGCGGCGCATGCAGTGCAAGGTCTAGCCGCTTGTGGCATATTGAGGGCTTCGCTCGTCGCTCGTCCGTGTCAATAACATCAAAACCTGTACAACACTGCAAAAAGGGCATTCTTCTCTTTACAGAGGTGTCTTTCTCTTTCCCATATATAAAGTAGCTTTGCCATTGCAGCAATTTTTATCTAAGTATACATTTTTATGTGGACATCCATATTACATGTTCAAATGCCACGATATTGAGCTTCCCAGTGTCTCAAGATTTGAAATTTGCAGAATTCATTAAAGGGTCTGTGGAAAGTGATTTTAATTCTTATAATTAGAAATGACACGTTTTGAAACTTAAATTTAAAAGTTATTGGTGTGATTAATAAATGGAAGAAAAACCCTTATGTATTTAGCGACATCTCGAGACCCCCGGCGTGTCAGTCCCTATATCAGGTTGAGTTGGGAAAGTTCAGTCTAATTTAGGATGTTTTAGCAGTAACACCTGCAAAGATTGAACAAGTCTACCAAGCTTTCCAATCAAAGCGTAATTTCGATATGGATATCGAAAGTCAGTCTAACCAGGGCAAATGGTCAGGACCGACAGAGAGCTTCAACCTGTGCAATTTGCATATCGAGTCGCAGTGTTTTCTTCCGAACACATATAACACGTTTTGCTGAAGTCAGACACCGCGCCCACAACCTCTGGAAAATAAAAAAAAAGACAAAATGAATAAAGACAAAGTGCAGCTTGCGGTTGACTCTGCATATAAAAAGCTCCACCTGGTGACTACCTGAGGTACGGTAGCTAGTCCAGCAACGCTGTTGACACAGCATGTACGTGGGTACCTATACGGTTGTAAAAATTTAGTTTCTGCGTGACTCTACATCGGTACATTACGAAACACGCAGCAACGTGGCAACATCAGTGGCTTGCTTATTCCTTCAAAGACAACATTCATTAATCCTAAATTCAAATCAAACTGAAGTGTTCAGCAATCTGACATGCCCATTAATAAAAGGCCTAACGAGTATGCTCAAAACCTTTGTGAGATTGAATGAAAAACAGGGTCCTACAGAGTGGAAATGCTAGATCTGCAACCGGGGATTTGCCCTGAAAACCATTGCTAATACCAAATGGCTGAACATGAAGCTTATTTCCGAACAAAACTTTGTATGCCAAATTTGTCAGACTTCTAAAAGCAGTTGCATAGTCATTGAGTAAGTGTAACTGAGACTCAGGTATAGTCTTTGCAAGAGATGAAAACATTTGATTGCAACCATCACTCGCTAATCATGTATACGTACTGTTGAAGTTGTATGGAGAGATGTACTTCACCATCGAGAACTGCCTTACTTTTTTGGAATGAGGTATGGCGTTCTGAGAGTGGCACCACGGATGGCAAGTTCTTCCCTGGTAAAAAAAAAACCTCGGTCTGTAAAAAATACTGTAGCGCCGGTGGGTTCGGCCGGTGGGGGCGCCAGCTCAGACCCACATGGAGCTAGCTGGCTGCCCCCCCGCTGGTATGCCAACGTCCCGCGGTTTTCCCACGTCGCGCCTGCGCAGTCCCCGCCTAGACACCTCATGTCTAGAGCTTGGTGTGAAAAACAGTGTTGTGACGTCGAAAGAAATAAAACAGAGGTTTCTTGCCCGGAACGGCGATTTGTGGCTGATTCAGAGCCCAATTAGTAGGACAATAGAATCTCAATACTCAACAAAATTTAAAAGCCAGGGCAAATTATCCTCAGTAAGATTTTTCTTCTATTTCTTTTTGCAATAAAATTGGTGGCTCTTCCAGGACCTATTGCAGCAAGGTACTTACTTGACGGTATAATAGACCAGGTCTGTGCAAGACCTGTAATATCAAATCTGTAATATCTTTCACAGAATTTTTCTGTGCAATCGATAACGCAGCGATCGAAAGCATTATCATTTTTTTGTTGGGTTGTTTGTTGATGTGTTTGTTTGCTTGTTCCTTTTTTTTGGGGGGGGGGGCTTTTTCGCAATTTTGTATAACCAGATTAAAACATCACCCACGATATTTCTATACTCGAAAATTCCGTTCGCACATTGTGCATAGGCTTCGGTGTGCGTGGATATGAAAGACCTGCCAACAAAATGCAAACAGAAAACAGTGCACAGTGCATAGGCATGCACCCAGCTTGTACTGGATCTTCGTCACATACGTAACGCACTCAGATCGTTTTGTCCGGAACACCTTAGACCAAAAAGGCTTTAAATCCGATGGAGCCTACATAATGCTGTTTTTTAAACAAAATACAATCATTTAAAGCCCTAGATCTCCGAAGGTACGTATCGATTTCCGATGGGGTTATAACCTTGCAGATATCTACAAAGGGAATTGTTATAGACAACAATTGACCCGATGTGATGATAATATCATCAGGTGAATGTCTCGTGAAATTAGAGGTGCATCTCAAACCCGTGTCTCCTGAAGTACATGTCTAATTGGATTTACTTTGTAAATAGCTAGAAAGAGAAGTGTTGTGAACGAAAATTAGCCTGATGTGATGATTACGTCGTCGGGGGAGGAACGCATGACCCCCCCTTTTTTCTCTTCTTGTCTTTTCGTTTGAAGGAACAGTTCAAATTTTGAGGGACTGCAATTTTCTTGGCCCGCACGATAAGTTCTTTCAGCCATTATGTTTTAAACTACGGCACCAACAGTAACGTGCTGTGTTCAAACATGTGTGCAGAGGAGCTTTACAACAAACAGCTGATGGACATACGAAAGGTACACCTTTCCGAAATTGTGTGCGCACCACAGATTCTGGCACTGCCAGGTTTGGGGTTCCACTCGATTTTTCCACGTTTTGAAGTCATAAATGTCGCCGTGATGGATTTACCGGAATGTGGTAAAAACTAAGTGAAAGATGTTGGCTTTGTCTGCGTGTACACCCTAGCACACAACAGTCTGTTGGCATGGTAAACTGCTAAGAATTGTAAAATTGCAGCAACTGAATGGCACTTAACTCTGCCTACCAGCTGCGCACGCGCGGTTGTTACTTTCTTATGTACTTGCTACTAAAAGAAAATTATTGCCTCCTGCGATTACAAATGTTTTCAAATGGGAAATAGAATATTAAAAAGAAGATTGAATTGCCTACACATTGTAAATATTTTTTTATTAAACCAAAAATAATAAGAACAATACACTAAATATATAGATTATTATTTAAAAAGTACTGTCGGCCCAACAGTGTCCTGATATTTTTTGACAGCTGGATGGCTAATAATCATAATGTTCACCCCCCCCCGAAAAAGAGTCATTTACTGCCGTCTGTATTGTCATGTTTTAGTACCTGCAAAATGTCCTGTTTTGCTTTACACCTTGTAGCAAATTCATCCATACCTGTGTTCGTTATTCGTTAAAAAATACCACTACAAAAATACAGAGAACGACAACGTTATAGTAACAATACTGGATAATTCTAGCCAAACAACTTGGGACACGTCAGTTTTGCTCGTTATAACGCAAGAGAAATGCAGGTCTCGTATATATCGTTTAACATGTGAAGCCAGGTACCGATCGCCATTGGAAACTGTATCCCATTCTATGGAAATTAGGACCCTCTTGTAGTTGCAATGGCTGGTTTGAAAGGTGTGTGAGAAGTAACATATGTGCAATACTCAAAACTACTGACTTGTTGAACTTGCGTGATAACACTGTCGCTTGGTAATTACCACGGTCTTTATCAAGAAAACTGTTAACTGTCCAAATATTCAATTATATCGTGGTACTTTGAGAATGAGAATGGTTGTGAGGTAACATAATTCAAGAAAGCAACAAGCACAGAGAAATGCACACAAAACCTTGTAAACATTATCCGTGTAATCAGCCTAAGGCTACCAGAAGTATCTCTTTAAGAAACACTGCACTTTATGTGGGCCTGATTAATCATCGTCAACACACAACAGTTACGTCAACACACCGTCAACTCATCCCATATGCATTTGAAATCAATTGCACAGACATAAAACTGTGATATTTGGGCAAAGGTAATTGTCCAGTGGTTTGAAGTTGCATTTCAATTTTGAGAATGGATTTTCTCACACTAAATTTAGTGAACTAAAAAGAACCGTTTAAAAGAGTCAAACCTCTTACGGTTTTGCCAAAGTGTCGTTTTGATGAATAGTTCACGGTTAAATATCAAATCCTTAATTAGTTCTCTCTCTTTCTCTAATTTTTAACGTGTTAAAGAAGTGTTGACGGTGTGTTAAAGGTAATTAGTATTACCCTCTCTTTCTTTGGCAGTTTGCAACTAAAATCCAAAATTAAAGTAAATCAGAAAAGGCAATTCTTGCGTTGAACTTTAAATTAGAGCTATTTTAATGGTTCTTTGGGACAAAACGTGAACACTACAAAAAAGCACCAGGCGACAAGCCAAGCCTTCATTACAGTTTCCGCCCGTAACCGTTTTGATAACTTGCTGTCCATTTTAACTGTGTAATTGACATTTTAGTAAATGTTGAGTACCCATTTTGCAATTTGCTGTCAGATAACGAGGTGAGTGAGGCGGTGTTTACTGATAAGTGAGCTGTCTACGTGTGAGAGCTGACTTATCAGTGAGTAAACAGTTTGCAAAGTCAGGGGCAGAATGTTTTTTATCAAAGTTTGCAGGTATAACACTGAATTATATTTGACAATTTTAACGTTGGATTAGTTGAAATTATGTTTTTCGAAGTGTTGCTTGTTTCCTTCCAAGATCGTCATTTGTCCAGAATATGCAGTTGCCAAAGACTTTGCAAGAAAAGAATGACCTAGGTTTTGCTTAATGGAAAAGAATGGAAAACAACAAACCTTATCAAGATCGTGAACTTCTTTCTCGGTGAATGTAGACTTCCGGTTACACAAATTCAAAAGCTTTAGCGAGCTCTGAAATCCAACCTCTGATTTTTGAACTCACTTTTAAATATATTCTTAAAACTTGAACTTTTACATATGACAGTAATATAAACTCGTTGAAAATATTTAACAACCGCCTCCCAAAGTCCAAACCTGGACACGTCACTTGAGACGCCCATTGTCAAGGTTCTATCGGAAACACAATCTATCAACCACCTGCTTCATGCCGGCTATGGCACACAGCCTCTCAAAAACACATAAAAGTTTATCTAAACGTATACTGGCAAATAATCAGGCTCTTCAAAATAATCTTGAGACTTTTTCGTAGACGTCAAATAATGGCTTTTTTTTAATTTTTGCAGTGTCTCTAGATTCCTGTGTGATAAAAAGGCTCAAGGATCCAATAAATAGCAGGTAGGCCCAGAGGACACCAACGGACTAAATCGTTCGTAAGCTTCATCATGCAAGGCTCTAGCTTCGCTCTCCTGTTCTTTGGTAAGTTGCGCCTAATTTAATCATGGCGTGCGAGCACGACTCCGTGAGAGACTTTTAACACAATGGCGATGGTAATAGGTTATATTTTATCAAAGTTCCATGATCACCATACCTAAAGTGGCAGTCAATGGCAGGAAAAACTAACGTTTTCAAGACCATAAAGAAAAGCTGGTATACCTGTTAAAAAAATGGCACCGTGTTTGCCATCTTATGTCCCTTTGGAATAAATTAAACTTTCTGGGAGTGTTTGTGGTTCATTTTTTCAGGCAGTTTGTTTCCTGTCTGCAAATTTCACGTAATTTGTTGACATAGCTCGTGTGAAAGTGAGCTCGTAGCAGTAGTATTCGGCAACATTGTCGAGTTCTCTCACATAGCCACATATGCGACACGAAATTGTAGGCGTGCGACCTCGTCTCTGTCTATGCTATTAATTTGATGGCATAGTGATGAGACGGGCAATGATGGCCATCACAATCGTCTTATTTTATGGTTGATATTTTATATAGTTTCATTGAAATTGTTTTTAGTTCAAACTGTTCTATGCCATGGTTCGTCCGCACGCTTTTCGTATGCGTTAGCGCACAGCTGGCTTTCAGCTTTTGATATCTGCCGATGTGCATGATGCCTGCATAAAAATTGTGTGTATGCTGACAAGTAACAGTCCTCTGCCTGCTGACAGGCTACGGGTACCCTCTGCTTTCAGTGCTTTTGACAGTGTTTGACATTGCCACTGTTCAGAAAAGAACGTCTTGACACAATGCTACTACAATAATAAGTAAGCGCCCATAGTGAGTGTGCCGCTGTCATTTCACAGGTGGACTCTTATTTGATTCCTGTAACTTGTAATTGATTTTTGGCTTCACAGGCACACCGTTTCTCCCACCAGTCTCTGCTCTTCCCCCGCGGTCAACAAGGCTATTAAATAAAATCATTGTTTCACACCAGAAAATTTAGAGGTGTGAATGCAACAACGACGACGATCAAAACCCAAGTGCAATTAGGGAAATGGGGTTTAAAAGGGACCATTGGCCCCCGGCCAAAAGATCCACCTTTTTGTTTGAAAAATAATCAACAGCAAACGCTTTGGTTTATGGTGTTTCCCCTCCTTCAAAAAAGTGAGTTGGAAGCCCCAGATGTAGTTTCACATCTTAGGAAAGCCTTGAAAGGTTTAATGATCTTTCGCCTAAAAATAAGTCCTGCCCCGAAAATTTGGCTCCGAATTCATCCCTGTCGGTGCCCCATGGTTATGTAAGAAGTGAATAGCAGTACCTTATTAATGTCCTTCAACTTCCCCTTTCTTAGGAGTCGTCTCCATCTTTATCCTTGGTACGGCACAAGGAAGTACTTTGTCTGGTGGTAAGACCATTTTAGTTTTGTTTCTCTTGATATTATCAACGGAAAGGGATTGATTGACATTGCTCAACAGACAAAAACGTGTCTGTCTTCAATTTAGGCCTACTGGCAGTTCACGTCTGTATAATAACTTCTACACGGATTTATTTATAACTCTTTTTTTCAATATTAAATAAAATAACTCCAGTCTCGCTGACTGGAAGCAAGGCTATTTACGCTCTGTGCTATAAGCCTAGTGTTGCCTTATAAAACGTGCCTGCTTGACTTACCCGTTTGTGAAAATGTTATTGCTTCTAGGCTCGAAGGCACTCTCAAGTGCGCGCTCCGCACGTGTTTCAGTGGGAAATTATGAACTGAGTTTTTCCAGTTTGAATTTATTTTGCCTTCGTAGTGAGGACTTAAGTGAATTCATGTCATGCAAGCAGTTGCTTTATATCATGAAATCTTTCGTTTTGTTTGTTTTTGTTTTTCATTCTTTTTTATATAACAGCAAAGAAAAAATATTTTCATGGAGGAGTAGCCCCATTTCTACTTTAGTTTTGTGAAAATAAAATTTTAAAAAGTAAGTCTCATACCTAGGGAATTTTTCCGAGGTTTTAATTCATAAACGGCATAAAATAAAGAATTAAAGTTTTCCCAACATTTTCAGACTTGAGCTCTGAAGGAGAAAGGCGTAAAAATTTCACATTTTTTGACACATTTCCGTTAGATGCTTTTCCCCTGCCCGACTGGACGCGTTTGAATATTGACAAAAATTCTGAAGTGAAACATACATGTCTTTAGCTTAACAATAGGGGCAAAAGGTATATTTTGTAAAGCAAACCTCCAACACAGTCAACGGGAGTATAATGTACGTGCATTCATGTTGTTTAGCTTTCCCCTTATTACGGAGCCACTCAGGGGACAGGCACAATTACATGTTTTTTTCGTTCTCTCGAAATCATTTCGTTTCCTCAAGATATCATTCCGTTTCCTTGAAATCATTTCGTTCCCTCGAATTGTTGATTTCGTTCCCTCGAAGGATGCCTGTGTACTTTGCACGATGAAGTTGTCACTACGTACCTTAACTTGGAGTTACTTTAATCTGGAAGCGTTTTCCTGTCCGACAATTGTACAGCAGTGGCGCAAGGTACACAAACATAGTTCGAGTGAATGAAATCGGTTTTTCAAGAGAACGGAATAATAATTCGAGGGAACGAAATAAAAATTCGACGGAACGAAAAAACGCTGTGCCTGTCCCCTTAGGGGCACCGTACTTTATCGAGAGGACATGCACGCCGATATTCCAAACCGGAAATAGGAAACCCCACTTTCCACTCGTTGCAAGCTTGTTTCCGGATGACTGATCAAAGAAATCTTCACGTGGACATACCGTATTACCACAATACGATACATTTCATAACAGAATACGGTATTGGGGGATTGGTTCATTAACAAAAATAGATGTTGATACAAAAATATCGGTGTATGAAAATAGTGAATTAATGTGACATCTTTTGGACTCTTTGCATGAAACTGTGCCCGCAACAAGTTTTGCGCACGAGCGTTCGATCCTTTTTGACATTTTAAACAAAGTAGGAATAAATAATAAATGCAGTTCACACCGCACTTTTCAAACAATTCTTAATACTGATTGAGGTCTTATGGTTGTTACTTCACAAAACAGTCTGTGACCAAGGTTGGCTTCGCTTCGGTGACTACTGCTACCTTTACACTACGGACATTATGGTAGATTTTTATGAAGCTAGAGGTTATTGTAAGGGCGAAGGCGCTGACTTGGTTAGCATCCATAGTCAAGAGGAACAAACGTTTTTATATGGTAAGTATTTGCTTTTGACAGAGTTCTGTAAATTAATGGTAGCAAACAGCGGCGTGCCCAGCTTTTGGCCAAATTACGTTGTTGTTAACTTGAAGGATAAACTCTAAAATGAACAGCATATTTATTTTGGCCTAATTTTTTTGCCCGAAGAAGACGTATTTTTGCATTTTCTGTATTAGACTTGACCGTTATGTTGTTTATCACATCCCCACTTGTCCCAAGTTAAGCCCCAGTCTGTTGACATCTGTTATTCTTGTCGGTCCACTTAGCAATAGTCTTTTCATGAACATGCTCCCCATACAGTAAGCATTGCTCCAGGAGATAAAAAAATTGCTAAGTAGATGGGAAATTCCAACAAACCCCTGTAGTGCCATCAGTGATAGATTTTCAAAGAGTAAAGTATATACTTCAAGTTCGTTTGTATGAAGTGTATTTTTGGAAAGTCGTTCTATTTACGTAGATACGTTACCATCTTCGTTTTTACGAGAGACATTTTTCGAAAGTTTGTTTACTGGAGAAAAGTACTCTCAAATTCGTTCCTATGATATCTATATATTTAGAAACATTGCTTCTATTTTAGGAAACACCTTGAACGTTACGAAACTTTTTTTTTCAAATTTCGTTTTAAGAAAATTTTCCCAAGCTCAGATTTATGAATCATGTTTTGAAGTTTCTTTTCGTGAGATAAAAATTCAAACCTGACACTAAATGGTCTGAATTAATCTGGAAAAGACATATTAAAACTCCGTCCCAAGATATCTTGTGAAACGATTTGTTTCCAAAATAGACACATTACCTTTCAATATATAAGTAGACCTCATAAGAATAAGTTACAAAATATGTTTACAACAAGTGAACTTAATAAACTAAAATTCCTGTAAAAACAAATTTGATAAAAAAATATACTTCATCAAAGCTACCTTTAAAAAAATTCTACTTCACTTTTTGAAAATATATATTTCATAGCACTCAACAGATTTCAAATACATCCAATTATGCCCGCTAGGGCTGGTGGTTGAGTCTGTAATCCGGGTTTCGTTATTATTCGTCATTTTTTTTTCAATTTCCTGTGTCCGATTTGACGCATTTGCATCCATTTGTTATGGTAGCTGTGATACATGTAATTACTCGTTATTAAGTACCTATGACCTGATAGTATACATGTACATGATGGGCAGCTTGTACGGAGCATTGTAGTATGACTGTTGAACAGATGCTTCCGAGAAAGGGGTGTCATGAATACCGAGTACGCCTTTTAGTAAGAAACTTTTGCATCATCCTTTAATTTTTTTTTTTTGGGGGGGGCTATTTTTGTTTTGTTTAATAAGCGCCTATGAAGTAAGTGTAGAAGGTTTTCATTCATGAGAAATTCCTAACCTTGTTTTTGTCATAGATAATCACTATCCTGGTTATACGTACTGGGTGGGATACACCGATTTGGCCAGTGAAGGTAATTTCATCTGGACGGATGGTACACAGGTGATTTTTCTGATTTATTGCACTTAAGATTTAATCATTGTTGAGAAAATGGCAACACCGTGCATTGATTTAAATTGCATTTCCTAACGTGGCATTTATTGGTGAATTAGTAGCAAGCACGTGAAGTAAGTAATCTTCGTTTCATAGATTGATTTGCAATACAACGATACAACTTGACTGCACTGGCGTTTGTCATCAGTAACAATCTGCTCAGTCCTAATAGTGAACACACTTTTTTTCCAATTTCTGAGCAAACCTGTGACTTGATATTAGAACTTGTAATTGGATTTGCTGATTTTTGGGTTTTTTTTGTTACGCTTTTGAGGTGCAATTGTTAACACATATACGAGGCACCTGAAAGATCCAAATCATTATTCGTTGGTTTCAACTTCAAACACATAAAGTTATCAAATAGATTACACCTAATGCAGCCCTTGTTTTAGGGCTTGTGTTTGCCTAAGATTTGAAATGTGTAATATTGTTGAATCACGGATGAATTCGATATGAGATAATAATATACGTTTTCCCAGCCGATTGCCGCCAAAATGTTCGTCACGTTGTCACGTGGGGATTTTGTGTTCCCCTTTCCTGACATTCAAATTCACTTTTAGCTTTGCTGCTCGGTATCGTCAGCTTTATTTCACACTTCAAACTTGGTTGATCAAACGCAACGGCTTGCTTACAAAAGGTATTATCTCTCTATGACTTGAAATCAAGTCGTAAGTCGGTCGTGTGTGTTGTCCAGAACAACCGATATGAACAAGCATGGTGCATCGTTTTACAATTAATGCTGAGCCTGCTTACTGTTGCCTGCCGTTCAGCGTGCCCTGCTGATTTGGCCTGGATACGACGCGTGTTCGTGGGCTGTTCAGTATTACCGGGTTTCGGCGCTTGTCGGTCCAGGCCCCCCGTGTGCCCGCCTAACGACTTGATAAACCTGACTCTGGGTGGATATTTGTGCATGCAACAAGTGCACTGCATATTCATACGTTTCCATGGAGAGCCCCTGAATTAGCCTACGCCACTGAACAGTCTCATCCATTTTACATATAGGGATGTCTATGATTTGATTCTTTCATATTTTGCATTGATAACCCTTTTTAACGACACTTGAGACAAAGTATACATAACTATTCGAGAACAAATGTGTTAATTAAGTATCTTTTTTTTGTTAAGAAATTTATGCTTTTATGGTAAATCATCTTTTAAGAATAATGTTAATACCCTCTTCGATGAACGATACTGTGGTAGTTGCTAGTAAACGTTCAACTGACCTTTTGTACACCGATCAAACGGCCCTTTACATAAATATTAATATAATTAACCTGTCAGAATTGTCCGTCTAATATTCATAGCAAATCCTATATGCTGTGCACAAAAGGCTTGCATGTCTGCAGGTTGCTCAAGTCGGTAGGTGGGCACCGCTGAACACGCACACAATGGAGCAAGGAATGCACTGACCGTTCCCGAGTGTTAAACTTAGATAGTTAGATTAAACTGTAGACTGAACCGCACCGTGTACCGCGTACGCGTGGAAGGTGGACTATCCCCAGCTAATTACCAACTTCATCTCAAGTCTATCACCTTTCGTGATTTTTATTGTGAGTTATGTCCTCCCCAAGACCAAACAACCGTGACGCAGTGAGGCATCCAAGAATAGCATCGAAAAATCATGTTCAAGTGTTTTTGTCCCATATTCTCATTTTCTTGCAGTTTAGTTTGGCTCCGATCCAAAGTTGTTTAATTTTTTCAGGCCAGCATGACAGATATTTGTCCACCATTGGGTTAGTTTCTTTCACAAAGCTCTGTATCGAGATTAATGATCTGTTGTTAGTTCACTGGCACCAGGACAACTTCCTAATGGCTATTGCGAACCAGCCCTGGGATCACTGATTGCGATCCTGATTCGCGCGAAACAAACAGGCTAATGGATTGCTGTCACCACCAAAATAACGACCGTTGTCTGTACTTCAACGCCATCACGTGGCCTTTGCATGTTTCTTAAGCTAGGTACAATTAAATGCATAGCCCAACATTGTTCCTTACGCAGGACACGCTTTCTTAGATAACAAGTGTCTAAGTGTACCGTGACTGTTACAAATGAGATTTGCTTGGGCACAAGGCCCTTTCTTCGCCTCCTGCAATACATGGACAGTATTGTACCCAAAACATCCTTGACTGCGATGTATTATTTCAATCGCTCTTGGCGCGAGCAATAGTTCTGACCAAGGGTTTGAGAGGTGAAGTACAAATTGGCTAAGTGAGCCAAAAGTTCAACTTTGCAAAGGTCCTCCGATGACGTCGTCATTGTAATGCCTCAATATTCATCTTTCATACATTACTTTCTTTCTTTTTTTCAAACTAAGATTGATCCCAAACAGACAAACAGTTCACTTGCATGAGGTTTTCAGCACTTTGGTATTCCCAGAGTAAAAATGTCCAGCTCGGTTCAAACTTGGTACAGACATGAAGACACATTATATCGCCACTGTTGACGTCATCATTTGAATTTTTACAGGTTTATTTAGTCGTTGGAAGTGTGAAAATTCCTTCACAATACACTTTGAAAAGTGGGGTATGATTCAATAGCCAATCCCCACCCTCTAAAAGTGTGTGGGGGTATGTATACCCTTTCCATGTTTGTAAATCTAGATTCTAAATATATTAGACCACAAATAAGAGTAAAATGATTGCGGTGACACCATGTATCAGTCTCTTTCTTGAGTGTGTGTGGTTCTGAGAAGAACTGGGGAAAACTCGACGTTTCGAACAGTGTACTCTGTCCGTCTTCAGGAGACTCCTAGGCAGTCTCCTGAAGACGGACAAACGTCGAGTTATTCCCCAGTTCTACTCAGAACCACACATACTCAAGAAAGAGATTGATACATGGTGCAACCGTAACTATTTTAAAAACCTTTTATGACTTAAACCAATTAAGAGGTAGTGTGTTTTGAAGTAATTGTTTGGACGCTTTAACTTCGTCTTTTTCAACATGTAGTTATGGTGACTAGTCTTTAGTAAATGTTGAAATAAGTCTCATGCCGGGAATTAGGGGGTTGATCTGACAATACTCTGACACCCTCAAAAACAATAATATTAATTAAAAAATAAAGGAACATATGAAGGAAATAGCAATCATGGAAATACAAATAGAAATATCGGACATCCTGTGAGGGTATATCGTTTGCTCTTACCTCAATATCAATGCAGTGCATTACCTCGTTATAAGCTTTCCCCACACAATTTGACAAAAAGGCTCGACAAGCTAATGCGCCAGATATATTTCTAGATCTGCCAATTTGCTTACTCGGTTTCTTTGCCATTGCTTGATAGAATACTTACACTAACTGGGCTCCTGACGAGCCAGACAACGCTGGTGGTGAGGACTGCGCCTATATGGACCCGGGTTTCTACGGACCAGGGGGAAACTGGAATGATGTCCCATGCTCCAAGCCCTACCTTATCATCTGCAAAAAACGAATTACCCGTAAGTATGTAGCCATGCTATTAGGCTTTGAATCGGGGTTCTACCGTCCCCGTTTTACTAAGACACAATTTGTCTCGCCAGTGAGTAACAAACAGGTTGCAAAATTCACAATCGAAGTTGGTTTAATTAAAACAGTAGTTTTACCAATATTGAGTGTTTTCTAGGCTTAACCAATGCCACTTCACGAAAGATGGGATCTTAAATAAAGCAGAACATATATATAAAGAGACCGTTGCTCCAGACCCTTCATCCTATGTGGTAACTCCAACGACAGTGTTCACTGGTTAGCCAAGGGTCAGCAGGTAATTATCCCCAAACCGCGCTTAAGACCAGTCATACGTTGCACGAAAGCGAACACAGACGCAAATGTGTGACGTCAGATCAAATATTCGCACTCTGCGAATCCCCCAAAACTCAACTTCTTCAACTCGAGCGGAGGTTTGCTGAAGAATTTTTGGACGTGAAATTCGTTTACCTTTCACGTTTGCCTGTAGGATGAACTGGCTTTTCGGGAAGACGAAAATTAGTGTTTCCCTAAAAATATCTGAAAGAATGAAGGAAAACGGAAAACGTTGGGAAACTGCGTAAAGAGAATCAAGCTGCAGTAAAGTTAAGCAAATTATCTTTGAGCCAATGAAAGTGGAAACACACGTGGTTGGCCTAACTCTGTAATGAAGGCACCATTGTCTAACACTCATTTTGCTCTAAAATCTCCAATAATTGCGTTCTTTGGGTGTCTAAGAAAATCCTTGCGCAATTCGTGATTAGCAGACTATAATCGTGATCTTGCACGGTGAATAAGGCACTAATATCATTCCAAACACCTATGTGTGGGATTGGATTTAAAGAGTTACCGACTACATTTTTTTCTCGAAAGACTTCAAACGCACGGGACACCTTGTAAATATTTTTTTCAATTGATGAGTTAGTGTACAATGATCGATCTTTTTCTATTTTATTATTTATCGATGTGTTACTGTGGAGACTTTTCTTTCTGTTTCTTTTGGTTTCCAAAGCGTCAAGCTGTGATGACAAACCTTGTCAAAATGGGGGAGTTTGTGAAAGCGTCTCAAATGGTGGCTACCAGTGTAAATGTAAAGGTGGATACTCGGGCAAGAATTGCCAAATAGGTATGTTAAGCCCGAATGGGTGTGAGGTATTTTTAATAAAGTAATTTTCTATTTGCTATGCATGTACCATGAGTATGTTTAGAAGGGCAGGTTTAAAATGGTAGATAAATAAAATCGCGTCCTTTTTGAATGTTAAAATTCAGTCAAGAACACAACATAGCTTACAACATCAACCCTGCAACCCTTCAAATATTCACGTTGTTAAAACCTTGGTGTTTTATGGGAAAGTTGCAAAAGGCCATACTCAAACTGTTGGGGTTTTTCAAACATTAACTAGTCGGGAGAATAATGTATGTTATTATTATCATTTTTTAGTCTTTCATGGCCACTGCAGTAGTAAACTTTTCTCCCCAAGTTAAATCTTGAATCTGTCAAGAACTCAGTGCTTACAAATATGATATCTGCGAGTATACAGAGAAAAACAAGTTCCCTTCACTGCAACATTGAATCACTCATCATGAAATACTGCAATATGCCATTCTGCCCAAACTACAGATAAAGTTGTAAATACCGGACATTCATGGGCTTGTATCCGTTACAGCTGGTTGATATGAAGGTTTAACTTCTTTTTGATATTATTTCGCAGACTACTACTGTGAGTCTGATTGGTATCACTCGGGAGACTTCTGCTATCTTTTCCGGGACGAGTTCAAATATTTCAACGATCGGCAAACCTGGGACGGAGCTGAAACCAAGTGTCAGTCCTACGGGGGAAATCTTGTCAGCATCCACAGCAAGGAGGAAAACGACTTCATCTTTGGTAATTTACGAATAAACTGCTTGTGCCAAATATGTCATGGTTTTAACAAGGTAATCTTGACTTGGAATTTTTTGGATACCTGATACTCATGTTTGCTTTTGACGCCCCACAAAGTTTGTGCTACTTTCTTGTCTGATCACTGGGAATAACGTTAATAAAATTGACTATATCAATTTTATAATCTGATATAAAACAACAAGAAGAAGATGGCAATGCTACATTGCACTGGAAAATGCTGAAGAATAATATTTTTCTTCTGAAAGTGGCACAGTTGACAACTTGTTTAAAACAGAAGCTATTTCTTGCAAGCCCCATTACTGGGGATGTTGGTTTATCTAATAAACTGAAAAAGAGATGTTTTCCAATTTGCAATACTAAGTGTTGGGTATCTTAGTTTTCCCGAACTGTCATTATTTGATATGTCCTTTTCTACCTATCACCAGGCCTACATGGCCTTAAGATGCATTCAATCGAGTCTGCCTCAATGCTACAACTATGAACACAAATAATGATGTCTGTAATCACGAATAAAATTGGTTATTGAAAGAGAACAGCATTTTCTGCTACTGTTTCCTGCAATACTAGTTATATAACTTCCATTCGGTACACAGATCACATGGGCTACAGTAAAGGTCGCTTTTATATTGGTTTCACGGACAGAGTAACAGAAGGCACGTTCGAATGGAGCGACGGGACAAAGGTATGAAAATTCTGGAAAATCTCACCAGTGGTAAAACGCTCATTGCTGAAACAGAGGATGGTCTGAAATGCTATTTGCGTCTTAATTTACAAAACAATATTTTTTCACGTTCATACATACGTCACAAGCCCGTTGGGCTAAACCGGGCTTCGTTTTAGTAGGGACAAAAGAATTAGGTGCTGAACGCAGGGGAAGCCACCAAATCCATTAGTTGAGAGGAAGAGGGTTTTTTCAGACTTTAAGCTGTCGTCTGTGCAAAATTGCTGCTATCATTGACGGTAATACAGACCTATCAGTAAGCAATATGGTGTATCTGACATAATTTTTTTTAATAATGGGAATCCAGCCTAATTCATCGGCGATACTGCTTTTCCATCCAACGTCAAAAACAACAGTTAAGCGTTGACCAGACCATTCATGCTGGACCCTTTTTAGTATATCTGTATGTTGATTTGTTTTCCGGATGACCACGAAGTTGTGTTTTTGATACTCCTTTTTTCATAATATGTTTTCATATTATTTTCATATTGAACAATGTACAGCGTGCCACCAAGAGTTAGCGACAGACAGGCCACTTTTCAAGTTTACCGTAGCCACGCTACCGCAGTTAAGGATACCTCGTGTAATTCGTGGATACTTGCTTGATTGAGGCGTTCTTTGCGCCACACTACACCATTTCGAATTTTCAACCAAGAAAAACAAAAATATTCGAAAAAAGTTTTCGTATACAGCGCAGTGACACTTTGTGGACTATTTATCCTATGATACAAACTAAGAAAAGGTTTGTCCATTACAACCACTTTATGGCCTACTACATTGTAAATCGCCCATATTGTGACTTACATTTTGCCTGAACTCTACTAACTGCAAGTACACGGTGGAGTTGATTTTGTATAATTATCTTAATAAGACGGTTTCACGAAGCTCTATTCGGAAAGCAGACACTAACAATCAAGTGACTTACTTTTTTAAAACCTTTAATTTCAAAGGAAGGGGAAATCTGAAACATTTATACAGAATCCAAATAAAAATTACGTTGCTTAGATTTCAGCGTGCGTCACTGTCTTCTCTGAATATGAAGTGTAGCAAAATCGTCATCCTTGGGTATTCAGTTATCCACGTTTAGCTATTTTTGAAAAAAACACGTGTCATTTTGTCCTTGTAAATCATGTTTCCCATGAATAACGCTGGGTTTGCTAATAGGTGTAGATAGAATGCAGAGGAAAAGCCTACCATTAAAAGATAATGCAGTTAGCTTTGTGAACCCTTGCTTGGCCGACTTATGGGAATTGTGCATTAACAAAGGAATAAATGGGTACTTGGTAGGTCTCAAATGCGCGTTTAAGTCGAGGCCATTAAGTCTCCTGAGCCGGTCTTAAACACAAGCTTAAGATCGACGAAACATATTTATTCCTATTCACCAATACCTTTTAAGTCAGAGGGTCAAAATAAGTCCACATATGTATGGACATGCAACGATTTTGTTCCATAATTTTACTTTCGTTTCCCCGAGCACTCCAGTTCATTTTATGGTATATTCCTTGTACATGTTGTTCAAAAGAATCTCATTATTTATGGACTTGGTGTGCTTGATGAGCTACGTGCACGCAGACTCTTTACCAATCAAAATAAATTAAATCCAGGTGCCAGCGTGTGTTTTAGCCAGCGGGCATTATCACTTCTTAGTGGGCACTCATACACGGTCAAGTTGCACGTCGTTGAATATAGAAACTGTCTTAGAAAATTAATAATAGGCCTGTCATGATTTGTTAAATAATGCCTTCTTATTAAAACTACTCCAAAAACGCCCGTGGATACCATGTGAAAGTAATCCACAGAAGATGAGTAAAAAAGGAATTTCACGACGTTCCTTCTCCGCCAATATCGTTCACATGTCTCCTTGTTTGTTCGTGCACGTTTTGTTTTACATCAGTTTCTAATACGCAAACAAAAACATAGTGATATTAGTGTATAATATGTTATAGTCTTATAATATATTGCAAAATTACCTTCATGCATTCGATGGAAGATTTTGGTCACGCTGGTTTTGGTGCAGGTCTCATCAGAAAAGGTTATATATTTATTGCACGTAAGAATTTCTATAAACGCTGAATCAGCCGCGATTTTTTTCATGTTAACTGTAAACTGATTACGTTTGTTGAATCACCTCTACACCCCAATTTGGGGTGTAGGGACGCAAATATACAAGGGTTTCCTTTCATCAGGGATATGAATGCCAGGTCATACCCCCCATGAAAGGAAATTCTTGCAATTTTTTGCCGTAGTTTGTTGCAAGGTATTTGTCTTTCACCTCAGGCAAACTTCTTTCATTATTCAGAGTAGAGGGGGTTTTGTTGCGGAGGTTAATTAAATAACTTCAAAGTCCAATACTTTGCATGGTATTGTTCATATTCAAGAGTTCAGGAAGCTTTTAATCAGATGTCATATGTAGGACTCAATATACATTTGGGCTGCTACGTGACAAAAGTGCTATAATTATTTTTTTTTAAGACAGAGTTGTTGGGACTTTCATGTGTCCTCCTGGTAACTATCCAGCATCACATTGTGCGTCACAAACGAAATGTGCACCAGAGGAGGGGAATGACGCCGATTTCCCCACAATGAAAGTCCCGTTCTCATGTACCGTTGTATTCTATAAGGTCTATAAGAGCAACGACCCTCAAAATTATGCACACAGGATGCAACATCAAAAGCCACTGAAATATTCGTGTTTTGCAGGCAGACTTTGTAAACTGGCACCCCAGGTTGCCTGACAACAATGGAAACGAGGACTACGCCTTCATCAATCCTGAATTCTATGGCTCACTTTGGGCCGACGCTTATGGCGGTGCACATTACGGTTATGTGTGCAAGAAACCTGCATCATGTAAGCACATCCCTTCGTCGGCCAACTTAAAAGACTTAAAAGACAGGTTGGAGAGTTGGAAGAAATTTGTCGGTAGCAGCGCTCCTTGATTAATAAATTCATTAATAAATGTTTGATTTTGCCAAGCGCTCAGTAAGAAGCCATAAATAGATTCACCCAACACAGTGTAAATGCACCTTTTTTGCGCACAAGTATCAACTCCGTTTACACGATTACCGGATGGGTGCATATTATATTACCGGAGAATCTAATAGATCGTAAAAAAATCCGAAAATTTCATGTAGAATAACTTAACACAGAAAACATTGTTCAAAAACCAATTATTTTGATTTCTAAAATATGTTTATTTGCCCTGATTAAATAGAGGTTGCTTGAAATTATAACATTTTCTTCGAAATATCTCCCAAAGTGTGTCAACCAAAGACGTGTCAGAATGGGGCTACTTGCATTGATTTGGTCGTTGACTACCAGTGTAATTGTCTTGACGGCTTTGAGGGGAAAAACTGCGAGACCAGTAAGTTGCCAGTCTTAAAACTAACTGTTTAACTCAATTTCAATTCATATTCTATTTATTCAAAAAGGGGCCGAGTTAACTGCAACCACTGTTTTCAGGTTAATTTTCCGATGGCTGCCTGTTACGTGCTACCAGTGCTGGCACTCAAGCTGCTGCCTTATGCAAACCTCTGCATTTAGTGTTTAAAATCTCTCCCCCAAGATACAATTTAAAAAAAAAACATGTTTAGCAATCAAACTTATTCTGGAATTATCTGTTAACCTGTTTAATTTAAAACTATAAACACTATTCTTCCAGCCCTAGTCTCCCTATACATAGATGTACAAGTGCTAAAAAACAACCGTCAATAATCTAAACATGTTTTTCAAATTCAAAGAGACAGGTGTTCTGTTTTGCAAACGCGTCCGATTGTTTATTTATTTGTTACAAACATTGAACCGAGGCAAATCTTGACGCAGTGTTGTCCATTGAGTCGTCAATGGAGGGAAACAATTTATGAAAAGGTGCCCTGCCAACACCGCAACAATTTTCAAAAAAGAGGTACACAGAACCATGCTCACAAAGTACAACATCCCAATCCAAAATATTAATGTTTAGACCCAACGAGTAGCAAATTGATATAATATACGTTTAAAAACTTTCTGTTCGTCAGACATTGATGATTGTGCAGAGCAGCCATGCTTAAACGGAGGGGCTTGCGTCGATCTGGTCAATGGCTACCGATGTGACTGTTTGGATGGCTTCGAAGGAAAAGACTGTGAGATCAGTAAGTATGGCCGACCCCACAAGCTTTTCTGATCACATCAGGGAATACCTCTTTGTTGTTTTGTTGGACCATTACCAAATGGCTATTTTATAAAAACAAAAATCGTGTGCAAACCTTTTTCTGTTCGTTTCAGACTTTCATTGGGAGTAATAAGACAAATTACACCAGCGAAAATAAGGCAACAAGATTTACAAATTAACTTACATAAATATTGACAATGCTTGTACGGTCCATAAGCATTTTTCATTTTCATTCAATATTTTTTAGATACCGACGACTGTGCACTGATAACATGCAAGTCTGGTCGTGTCTGCGTGGACGGAATCAACTCGTATTGCTGTCTCCCTCAGTCTTAAATATATAGAGAGGGCAATGCATGCAAATGAGCTTACCCATTTACAACTATCATCAGATCACAGCTTACCAAAAATCAAGCGATTTCCAACCTTTTAATTCATAAAGATACGAACGAAAAAGAATAGAGAAGAGTGAAGTCTAATCAAAGCCCCCAAAACTGACAGTCTCTAGTTAATCAACAGATGTCACAGTTTCTTAGACGTGTTGTATCCCCAGCATGGAAACCCACACCAGAAGAAGATAACCTTTCTCTTTGATGGGTGTCAAGCATTCAACATTGAATTTCACTTTTCCGAACATAACTGCCGGTTATTGTCTTTCTCTCTGACTCTTTTAAAACCTGGCTTTGGGGTGTTGTTAAAATTTCAAATCTGAGTGCAGTTTTAAATTAACATGCAACGGAGATGCTCTTTAAGAAAAACCCGCAAAATTGGCGTTCAATTTCTGTACTGCTTTGACGATCAGAGGAAAACTGTATAACGAAGTCATCTGCTACCACCAATATACAACGCTTGAGTCAAGGAAACTGTGTTAATCTATCGACAGTGTTAATTTCCACCTTGAAATGGAAATGCAAGGCAGTGTTCTATTAGAAAGAAATGACATGAGGAAAATAAGTAAAACCCTTGACTAAAAACGATTATTAAATACAAATTTCAATTGAAATTAAAACTGATCAAACGTCATATTACACTTGCATTTACAATTCTGAATAAATATAACGTTTCATTTTGAGCAAATTGGAATTGATGTTTCTTGATCATATGAAAAACAGGTTGGTCATCAAATGGATTTCGTTGTTCCCAATTGGTATACTACTGGGGCATTTAAATTATTCAAACTACCAGATCTCCCAAATTAAGTATTGCTGTACTTCCACTAGTCTCGATCATGGAATTCGTTTAATTAGAGTTTTACCTGTTCACATTGCAAGCCCCTCACCGAATGTCTGGCCCCTGCGTATGCAAACCCTTAGCGGAGACATTGATTCTGAATGAAGTCATTAATGCTGCACTCTGTCGTGATCGATCGCTTAACCCACACACTAGCTAGCCAAAGTCTTTATCCAAGCTTAACTCACTTTACAACACAATACTGTATACTCAGCGTTTGCCCCCGAAGGCTAGTAAAAATAATACGAGAACAAAACATCAGCGTACAAATCCATCCAATCCATCTTTGGAAATAGTTGTTCGCGGTGCCCCCTGCTGCATCTGACTTGAACCTGCCTACCAACGACGGCAAGCTCAGTGGACGAGTGGTTAAGACGTCTGCACAGGTGGTTTTTTCACCAGACTTCAGGGGCATACACTGAGTATACAGTGTTAACGTACACGTCAGGCAGGGAAAAAATCCAAAATCAATCCTGAATCCGCTCCTGGCTGTAGCCTTATCCATACTTGGTGCAACTGTTATATGTTTATTTACTTGAAAGAGAACCCTGTTAACTTGTTTTACTTATGCGCTAGAAAAAAAGACAGAGTTTGTATTGTTCATGTGTTCGTTTCGTATGGGTTTAATTTTTTTTACAAAAGAACCTTAGACTTTTGCACAAGATCAAAGCAGGACGTCGCGTGACCCTGTGATATGGAGGATGCCCATTGGTTGATTCTTTTATATAAGTTCATATACCCAAGTTCTAAGAACCTTATAATGGGGCAGAACTTTCATACAATCCTGGAACTGCACCAGGACAAGATGGTTACGGTGAAGTAGTGTTCATCATCCCAAGTGGAAATTGTTCTCACCGTAGAGTATGTGATTAGCTACTTGAACGTCCACCAAGTTTCGTTTGAACCAAAAACGGCCGAAACTAGGGCTTGTGCTAGTACTTTGTCGCTAAGAACATTCTCACATCTCCATGTGACTTTTCCTAAATATTACTTGGGGAAGACAAAGGTGAAACTCCAACATAAGTGTTTTTGGGTGATTTCAGTTAGGAATTTTTCTTCCAAAAATTATCGAACGTCATAGGAAGGCCCGACGTAAAATTCCGACAGGTGGACCGCGCGAGGGTTCCGGAAGCTCGCTACATGCCATTTTACTTTCAGGCTCTCTTGTTGACCAAGAGCTTACGCATATTGCCTGTGTACCACAGTAAGTTAGTTATCGACTGTTGCGAGGACATTGATATATCATATGTTGATTTCGCATTTTGCCAACTTTTACGACCTTGTTGGGGATTTGGAGAGTCCAGAAGTTACGACCCGCGTTACTCTGAGCAACAAACGATTTCATACCAGAACTTTGGCGTACAAAGTTCATATTTAATCCGTGTGTACAGATATCTCTATTCTTAAAAGAGCTGATATATCTATTCCTAATAGAGATATATCTTTTCATAATAGAGATATCTATATCTCTATTAATAAAAGAGATATCTCTGTTATGTTTCCAGTCCCGCACACTGCGTCAACGGAAAGGTCATTGTAACGTAACGCACAAAGTTTCACTGAGCCCGAGGGTTCTGTGAAGTTTCCTAATGTAAACAACCACGGGAGTACAAGAACTGAGACACGGATTCCAACCACTCAAGATAATAAATCTTTAAAAACAAAACGTCGAGCGCGACCTGCTGACCTCGGAAGCGGTAACTTGTCTGTATTTGCCCAATAGAGATATTTCTATTCCGGGATTAAATGCTAACTTTGCATGCCATACAGAATTATGACAGTATCTGGGCCTTGTCAGAGGCTTGTCTGCACCACGTTCAGAGCAGGAAAATTCCCTTTTTTTCTAATATTAATATGTACTAGGAACTATTAGAGCTTCTCGTCAATTGCACGTTTAATTATCAATCCTTGAGCAGCTTAAAGCATAGCTGGGATACCGAATTGCCGTTGTATAGTAGAAATTGATTCACTATAGGGTACGCAACGGGACGTGGCGTTGGTATGGTTAGATACAAATCTTTCAAACAGTATGTGGAAAAAAATTTCAACTTTTTCAAATAGGAAGCACGAAGGTTTGATCTGAGGCCACAAATTTAAATGTTCGCATTGACGTCTAATATGAACCTGCCTTGACTTGTAGATATCCTCATGTAGACTTAAGGTTTCTCTAAAACTCCAAAGAGTGCAAATTTACTCCATTCGAGTTAAACGTCACCCCCTCTGGTTGAAACTAGGGACCACAAGATTTCGAGTGAATCTCATCAGACAAAGAACTCATGATTTGATTCACGATTCAACTGAAAGGAGTCCTATTTGAAACTATTAAAACATGATTTAAATGGTTTCCACCCTAAAACGTCTAGTCTGTAGGTTAACTCTGTTGGACATTAAAAGATGCGCCACAGTTGCTAACCGACCAGTCCGTTTTCTTGATATCGTGTCTCATTAGCTGCTCCAATCAATGGAACGGGGCATCCAGTCACACAAAACTCCTTTCAACCCCTTGTATTAATACGGTCATGTTAATTTGTACGGCAGAATCTGCCGAACCACTGATGCTGAAATTATTGACCAAAGGACTTAAAAAAAAACAACTGTCGATTTGTATGTCCTTTATCATTCCCCGACAATGTCCGCCACTTTGGTCAGTTTATTATCAGATTAAATCAAATGCAAAGGTGGTTAAATATTGACACTGGGTACAATATTCTGATCAAGTGACAAACTAATAGTTCCGTAATAATAGCAAATGAATGAAGTCCGCTTTTTTGTATCTGTATTTTACGTGTGGAGACGAAAAGAAGAAAGTTTAATGAAGAACGCTACATTTAAGCAAGATTATCTATTCATTGACAACATTATTTCCAAGAAACTCACTCCACGGGAAAAGGTGAAACTGACTTTGCCCGGTCATAATCACGAAATCAATCTATACTTTGCGTTGTCACCACGGGTGTAAATTGACATGATAGAGGTACAAAATGGGTTGAGTCACTGCATGGTCACCCCTCCCTTCCAATTTTAAACTTGGGGGGTTGTTTAACTTGGGCAGAGCGCACTCCGTCAACAACTGAAGGCCATTTTTTAATGTTTTATTTATTTATTTATTTTTACGGCTAAATGCGAAGACCTCACATCTAATCCTTCCTTTCTCGATGCTGAATAACCCAGTTTAGTCGCCTTGGAGGTAGGGACTTCCCCTTGGCTGGTATCAGTTTCACCAGAGCCAGCCAGAGCCAGCCTCTTGCTAATCCCATAGGAATACAGACTAATCTCTCTGCCACGTGGCCCTATGGGATCTTTTACATCAAGGCTGCCCTGGCCAGCCAGAGTCTGCCACATATCAATTGTCGGTCTCTCTGATGTGTCTCTTAGCTGTCTAGACAGCTGTCTGGGTTGTTTCATGTTGGGGGGTGTCACATTATTGTTGACTTGGTCCCCCCCTTTACCGGATAAAAAGGTACTGTGACCTTATTCTGACCTTTTTTTCTTTTTTTTTAATTGGTAAGCATTGGCAGACTCCCAGGGACACCCTCAAATCAATTTAAATGCCATTAAAGGGTCTTTGGGGCTGGGGGCATGATTTAAAGAGGCCTTCACAGACTGACGGACTTGGGTCCATGATAAAAAAAAAATCACGTCGGTGCATCGGAGGGTTCTGTCTAAGCAGCACATTTTCATTCTATCGGCGAAAAGGACAATGAACTGTACAAAAGGACAAAAGTATCATTTTCATACAGTTGTAGGCTATAAAAGCACGCAAGCATCAGCTGTATTTTGATAGCCCCCCCCCTCCCAATCCCGCTCTTCCGAGTTCCAAGCTGCTTGCAAGCATTGTATGGCCATTTCTACCCACATCAACTTTTGCACTGCAATTACCTTTCACGCAATTAATGGTCTATTTTTGCATGTCATGCATTCATACCATTTCCAATTGATTCATTAAGAATCCCAAAACTGTTTTTGTTTACACATAAAGTCGTGCTGCTTTCAGGTATCTTTTGTGTGATAATCTCTCAAGAGAATTTACCTTGAGATTGTTGTTTTAATTAATTGTCATTTAATTGTAATGCATACCATTTCGAACACATCTTGGTGCTAACAATTATAGCATTAGCTTAAGTTACTAAGTAACTACAGCTTTTCCTGTTTTGAAGTCGGTCCTACATGGTCAGAGCAGACTCGTCGTAGATCTCCATGAAGATTTTATGACCATCTTTGGTCCTTTTCCAAATAGTAAAACTCCTGTAAAGAGTGACAAAAGAAAAACAACTAACGGCTTGATTTACCAAACCATAATATCAAGCTTCACATAAAATCTCCCATGTTTGAAACTGATGCCTGGGCAAGATACAGACCTTCCCCGATTGCATGAAACACAAACCGTCACTGACTAGCGGAAGACCGTGGACATGGGCGTTCCCGGTCAATTTCGGAAAATGTGTGAACGAATTAGTAATAGCAGCATTCGTTTTTCGTGCAAAATAGAACGAACACTCAAATCCCCATTCCTGTTTAACAAAATATATATTTCAAGCTTAATCTCTGTGTTTGTCTGTTTTCAAGAAGAGACAAAAAGTCACGTCGTTAGCGGGCAAAAAAAAAAGATTATACACAATCCCTGCAGGAGTGGGTGGGTGAACACCTGCGCGCGTGTTGAAATTTAACGAAGTGTAACAATTTTTGAAGGACGTATTTTTTTCACCAAGTGACAAAAATGTGTATAAAGCAATATAAAAAGACCTTTGAGTTTATGTTTGTTTAAAAAATGAAAACAAAAACTTTTATTACTTTCATTAATGAATTTTTCTTTAATTTAAACAATATATATGTAACTAGGCATCGGTTAGCATTTTCCAAGTCTTACATTCTGTAACACATTCTTCAATCCTTAATATAACAAAAAGATAGAATTATGTATTGAAAAGCCTAGTATTTTCAAACGCATTTATCTCGGATTGTCCGTTGACAAAATGTTGAGGTTTTTGTCACTTCGTGAAAATACCAACGATTTGTTATAATTGGCAGCACATACGTCAAACTGAAGTCCCAATCACTTTTTTGTAACGGCCTAAATGAAATGTAATGCACATTAATTAATTTGAAGTTGAATGCTTGTTATTGCTAAATGAAACCAGGTCCTAAGCCGCATTCAAAATCTACACCAACATGAATTCTAATTTTACAAATTAAATTGCGCATCTTCCGAAATCGACGGGGAAAACCTTTATTACAGCCGGTAGCACCGACTACTACTGACTCAAGATACTTACCCAAACTATTGGCAAAAGCGGTCGTCTTTTGGGTATTGACTCTCACCAGTTAAACTTTGACAAAGAGGAACTCTAATTAGCCCACAGTATTGCCTAGCAGTGATTAACCTAGACCGGTGAATCGCATTGCAGTTTTGTCAGTTGAGCTCACCTCACCGCAGTCCGGCTCCATAGTTTGGGCGGACTTCAGTCTACAAACTTAACTCCTCCGTTACCGCCTCAATGGCTGACGTAAGTTGCTGCAGTATCCGTGATTAGCCTGACATAATGATCCAAGCTAAGTGGCCGAAAATACTTATCCTCGATGATTAGCTTAAAATTAGCCGCATTGTCTTTCTAATGGCATTTGCAATGCACGCTTTGGTTCACGACACCCAACGTTGCTGGTTTGTGTGTCACACCTCATTGATTAGCTGAAGACGTTAAACGTCATTGTCAAGCCACGTATACTTCCCTCACTGCCAGTGATCCTCGTTTCAAAGCCTTATAATTACGGAAGCATCCCTTAGACGCATCTCCGATTGGGCGAAACAAGGATCCTCAATAAACTGGCCGGAGACATCGATCCTTGCTAACTCAACTAAAGCCAAAAGGAAATGATTTTCGTCTCTTTCTTTCCAATCATTCTGTATAAGCCTTTAGAATGCCAGCTGGTAATTTTTGCTCTGATTAATGAAAACTTACTCTCCATTGTACAGAGGGTTTCCTTTGCCGTCACTAGCTGCGGTGTGTGAGTGGTGGAAGACGAAATTGGCGTCCTCACCTAAGGGTGTTACAGCCAGCGTAGTCACGTTCATGCTCTCGACACCGCTCAGTGTGAAATGGACAGCTGCAGAATGAACAACATGTCGTTTTCAAGGCGTCAAATTTGCACGAGCCAAATATATATATATCGGTTGGGCTCAAGCAATCGGATGAGTGGTAGTTCTCGGGCGCTAGAAATCAGTGTATGTTGCACAATGCCCATGGTGAGGGTAAGGAAATAAGGAACAGAGTGAATGCCATACTCATTTTTTTTTTACAACCGTTACCACTGAAAGGGGTCGTTGTTGCGTAACAAAACGTCGCTCGGTACGAAAATCACACAAGGAAAAAATAACATCGTAAATTACTTTGTGACCGATGGTACCCTCGTGTTTCGTGCTCATTTTCGAGAAATCGCTGGCAATTTCTTGTACATTTACAGGATTTATTTCAAAGCCTAGCTGTGGCCACGTGCTTCCAGGAAGTGCTGACGCAAAGAAATTTCTGGACAATTACCACTGAGCAGACAACAGAGCCGGTTTTGAGAGTGTTTGTTAGATTGGGAGCAAATAAAACGCAAGGATGAACAAACATCTGGCTGGAGGTATCAGAGGCATGTACTGGCAAAGGTGTAGCCTGAACAAGCGCTATATCATGGACCAAAATTAAACATCAGACTGCAGGGTAAAATTCGGGCTGTATGAGAGCATTAGTAACCCCCCCAGAGTATGGGATGCTTGGTGAATATGTATTTATGGGAACAAATACTGGATTTCACACGACGCCAGGTTTTTGAAGGGGGGTGTCAAGAGATCTCACCTTCTAGTCCTTTCATGACCTCACCACTGTAGCTCATCAACGTGATTTCTGGATGATACAAGTTGATGACTGCACCACAGTTGTCGTCCCTGACGTGTTTGGCGTAGAGTTGCATCAAGTAGTCAACCTCGACTCTCACTTCTGGACAGAAAAATACAGTCACGTAACAACAGCAAAATTAAGAAATAATAATAACAGCAAATAATGTGCTCAAACAGATTTGTTCCAGTAGTTTGCTTTTGCTCTTTTTTGTTGTTGTTGCAACAGTGACGTATAGTAACCCCTTTGCCCTCTGAATAAACAAACATTTTCCTAACCCCCAACAACAAATATACTAGAACTCAAATTAAAGTATCAAACGGACGTTACGTTTATTAGCAAGTTCGAAGACGTTTGTTTAAAACCAGTCAAAGTTTATTTAAAGTTCTGAATATTCGGCTGGCAACCGGTTTCAACCTTGACATGCATTTGTAAGCCAAATCATCAAAAAGCGCTGGTGTGAAATTAACCCTAGAATGTGAACAAGTACCTTCGGCAGTCCTGCCTCTTTCCTTGGCCTCAGCTCTTGCTTTCATCACTGCCTCCACTGGCTCCACGTTCCAATCATCCAAGGGGACCACGTTGTCGGCCTTATTGACTAAAGAATTAATCAGAAAATGAAAGCTGTGGGTTTTGATTCCTGGCCAAATACTTTCCCCTCTTGCAGCGGTCGGTCTGAGTACCATATTTAGCGGCGAAAGTAACATCACCAACTACCAAGTAACAGGCGCATTTGAAATCAGCCATACTCAATTTCCAGTTTGGGCAGATATTTAGCGTGTCGAGTTGACATCGGTTCATGTAGTCGTGAATTCAAATGCCATTAGTTTAGAAAAATGCTCACTTACCCTCACTGTCTTGGGCCAATGCGAAGACCGCCAGGCCGCCAATGAGCAAAGAACATAGGGAAGTTGTACGGAACATGGCGCTCAGGAATGCCTTCAGTAATAGGTACGGTCCGTCGACTATCGCTCGATCAATGTTGGCACAACAATTGAATGATAGTAGGCAGCTAAGCGATTCAACTGTCCGTTCTCTACAAGGACAAAATGCCAAAGCCTTTAGACTGATTGATTGGCCCCAACTTAGTGAACAGTAGGGATCAAGCAGGTTTTGATTTGTTCTTTTGCCTGACGACTTTTGTTACTTATTTTAAATATATCAGAGATATCAAGCATGTCGATGTACTTTGCACATCAACTGCTAAGGTTAAACTCCAAGCTTTTGTTTATGAAAGAGTAACCAAGCCTCGTCCCTTGAGGGACTCGGTGGTTGTGGTATTTTCGTTTGGCGCCTTATTGCGTCATAGCGATTGCGTAGTTGATAATAATCCTTCTCAGGTAAACAGTAATTGTATTCAAATTCGATTTGAAACACTTTACCCGATAACTTTAGTATGTAATATGATTATTGCTATTTGAGAGAATATGCCCGGTTATGTCAGCGGCATTCGAGAAACAAAATCACAGGACGAGGGTTCCCCATACGATTTACATTTAAAGAAACATCCCGTGTTGGAACGTGCTTACGTGGATCACCGGAGAACCCTGATTTATTCCCATTTTGCATTTTTTCATGCTAACTACACTGAATAACATGAAAATACAGCATGGGCATTTGAACACAGTGACCATATTACAAACAACATTCTGTGGTGTTCACTTTTTCAATTGATATTTCTTAGCTTTATAGGAGTAATATGAGATACGAGACTTTTTTATTATTGCAAAAGAAGACGCGTATCTAGTGCTCTTACATATTCAATTTCAAAATAAAATTATTTGTTGCCATGATAAAAACGGTACGAAATATTTCACCCCAAAGTACGTGTACTTAATACACTTATAGACAATGTCACAAACACGTAATGTGCATTGGGATATCAGTAGTTTATTCGTCCAGGGCATCAAAATGTATCTAAAAGATAAACAATGAACAAACCTCTGAGTCCACGATTCACCTTCAAGTGCTCTATATTTATACAGAAACAAACAAAGAGCAGTAACACACAAACCACTTCAAAGTTGTTTACACCTGTCATTATCAATGTTACGATTAGGCTGTGTCTTGCGTAATGGTGCGTAATCGGCAAGGCTGGCCAAGTTTCCAGACATGGTCCTCGCCGTCACAGCTGCATTGCCACCATTTTGTCAAATACGTAGCCACCTTGGAGCCTCCAGGAATGACTTGAATATTACGGCAAACAGTCGAATTAGTATTTTTCTGATGACCAATCTGATCATAAATTGTTACCCCGATTATAATGTTTGTTGCAATGATTACTTCACAGTCGTTGTTCTCTGTGAGAAAAACATATTGCCAATGCACAGACTTCTCGTTGGAAACAAAAGGCTTTTAGAATAAGAGCACTGCAGTGAAAGTTTTTATTTAGACAAAAAATACAACTGTAGTTGTAGTCACAAAATTTTGCAAGGCTATCACTTTGACTTTCCAAAGGGAGACGTCTGCATGGAGAGGGCATTTAGTTTCTCCAACTAATATTTCCAATGCACGGTTGGTATTTGTTTGGAGAATCGGAAGCATTCAAAAATTCAAATTCAGCAGATACATGATGGCAACTTGCAGGTACTGAGGAATGTCTATGTAGAATCTGCATATTTCTTTGTTACTAAAAAATGGAAGTACGGCCCCCCCCTTCTCACCCCTTTAAAATCCATAAAAAACACATGCATGTGAATTTTGCTAAGTATCCTCTTGTTTCTGATCGTTTTAAGAGTAGGTTCCATCTAAATAATATATTTAATGCCATGAAACTTAGACAAAGACGGCAGTTTGTTGAACCGAAGAAAAAGGTTGAGAGGGACTCTGAAAGTGCTAGTCAATACCTTATCAAACCGTTGAACACACGTGCCAGTATTTCATTTTAAGCAACACTTGGGGAAATGAGTATTTCATTTACATAAATTTGTAACTTGTTTGCATAATTTTTGTATCGATAAATTATTTTTCTAATAAATAATTATTTTGTCTTTTATTTTTTTAGGTTCTATGTGTGCGGTAATGTTTATCTGTAAATCAAATTACAATTCGGTCATCAAGAATTCGATGTTTTAACATATAAAAAAATAATAAAATATAACTTTATTAAGATCATCAGATTCTTTGTTTTGTCTAAATCGACAAAGAAAACCTCATTGTAAAATTGGTATGTGTTTCCAAGTCTTCTGAAATTTGTTTAGATTTTCCTGGCCTAATTTTTTTTTTTTGGGGGGGGGGTTCTTTGGTGTATGGAGTACAAAACATGAGCAATCACTCCCTTTCTCAGAGGTGTGTTTCAATGAATAAATTCTGGGTTCACAATTCAAACAAATTTCAAAGCTGTTGAATTAAACCATGTCATCTCTGGTTGAACGACATGGAAACGGCGCCCACAGTTGCACAAGAAAGCTTGAATTAAAAAAAAAAGAATGTTTAAACGGTGCACTTTCCGATTCATTATGACCTATTAAAGACATCGATATTTTTCAGTCATTGAAGACTAACATAAGATTTCAGAAAGAAATTATTCTTAAAAACAATCATTTCTTCACTTTAATATATCGAGTTAACAGATATTCAACTATTAACTTTAACTTTTTACATGTGTTTAGCCCGTGTGGCAGACTTCTTCTCCTGGGTGATTCTGAAGTTATAGGCCTCAAAATATAAACAAGTTATGTAATCAAAATAAATGCCACTGAACCCAGTGATTTTGCTGCTATAATGTAATTTATTGATCGAATGATTGAATGACGTTCAAATAACGGTTGCAAAAACATTTAATTTAAAAGGGGTTTTACCTGTCTCACCCTTTTTCAATGCGGTAACTTTTATGTCATTCAATATTTTCTGTTGCAATTTTGTAGGTTACCATAACCATTTTCAGTTCATTAACATAAAATAAGAAGAAAAGGGTGGAGTTGCATTCTTTTCAAGTATCTTTACTTTGCGTTTTTTCCTCTCTTTCTTACATAGTCATGGCCGATTCGTCATAGATTTCCATGAAGATCCTCAAACCATCCTTGGTCCTCTTCCAGATAAGAAAAGTCCTGTAAAGAGCCAGCAACAGTTTCTTTTACCAAAATATCATGAAATTTTGCTTATTTTTTTAGGGGACTTGCACCAATGTCCCAAGTTTGAAACTGATGGCTTGTATGATAACAACAATCGTCACGGTGTGACGTAAAACACTGGGTCTCAAGATGACCTGAGGCTGTAATTCTCAAATTATGATTCGTCAGAGGCATTAATTCCAACAGACTGACTGGTCTTCCATGTTGGCAAATGTGATCCACACTTTTTGTCCCAAGCAGTGGCCTCTTGTAGACATCAAGACTTTAAGCCTTGCTGATGACCATTATGCACCAATTCTCCCTGGTTATTGAATTAATTAAATTTCACTACTAGGCCAAAGAATACTTTCATCACTGTCTGGCTTGCTAAATAGAAATGTCGATGTCAAGATGAAATTATGAAAAGATTCCTTGATTGGCATCAGCAAGTGGCCAAAATGAGTGTCCTTACTGGGCAAAAAATATTTTGTCGATCTTTAAAATCATGGTTGGAAATGTTTAAGTGGTTTCTGCGCTTATAAAAAGTCAACTTACGGTCCACCGTAAACGAAGTTTCCTTCACGGTCGTAACATATGCCGAGGACGTGTTGGAAGACAAAACTAGCATCCTTCCCCAAGGGTTTAACAGCCAGCGTAGTCATATTTATGCTGCCAATACCCTCTAGGGAGGTCAGCGTGAACTGAATAGCTACGGAATGAAAAACATTGTTATCCTCAAGGAGTTAATTAACACAAATGTGCTCCAAATATTTCTAGTAGTTGTAACATATGGATTCACTGACGCTACTTATGAGTAAAACCGTAATTTAATATAAACTTTCGAGCAATGGAAAAGGAGAATGAGAAAGAAATCCAATGCAAGAAACTTTGGGGAACTGCAAAGAATCAAGAACCATTTCCTTGACACGCTAGAGCCTGGTGATATTGACATGTGATATTCGCTGTTTTATTCACCCCACACTATCAAAAAAAAAAGGTGAATGAAATTCAGACTCCGTCAAATGCGGACCCATGTGTCACACTCTGCAATGCAGTGACATACCACAGGGACATTGCGCGTCAGGATTGGGGAGAAGAAAGGGTTTGGTAGATCTCACCTTCTAGCCCTTTCATGAAATCCCCATCATAGCCTATCAACGTGATCTCCGGATGATACAAGTTGATGATAGCACCACAGTTGCCGTCCCTGACGTGTTTGGCGTAGAGGTGGAACAAGTAGTCAACCTCGGCTCTCACCTCTGGATGAAAAATGGAATCATACGAAATAACAACAGCAAATGATTACACATGTTGTTACATGACTATAAGCTAGAAATCAGCTGTAAAGCTCTTCAGAGGAAAATATTGTTTAGCAGGATCGAAACAAAGTGGCTACAAACAGGTTCCAATGTGCTTCAATAACAGGACAACTTTGACGGATAACTGATTTTTGCTACCAGTTGAGAGCAAATGGCAAAGTTACTCGAACAATCAAAACCCAATGAGGTGGGTGTGGGTAGCCTTTAGGTTCAGGCTATTGTTCTGCTTTTCCAGAAAAAAAAATCAGAAGCACTTCGATTTTAGGCGTACGCTGTTGGAATACTGAACTGGCCCGAAAGCACGAGAATATGAACGACACCTTCGGGAGTCCTGCCTCTCTCCTCAGCTTCAGCTTTTGCTTTGATCATCGCCTCCACTCGCTCAGTGGTCCACTCGTCTACGGGGACGAAATTCTCGGCCTTGTTGACTGGAGAATGAATCAGGAAATGAAAGCTGTGAATTGAAAGGGCGAACAAGGGATTCTGGACCCACGAGGGCCAACTGTGGCATCACGTCCATCCGTTTACCAGTCTGGAGCAGTAGCTGGGGCACCTAGAGGGTCGTATTGCCTAACCTAACCTTGCCCAAAGAGTGGTTTTCATTTTGTTTTAGTTCCTGAAGATCAAAGATAGCGTAAAAGGAATATAAACCTTAGCTCTCATCTAGTCCAACATCCTAGCCCCCTGTGGCAGAACCAGGGGGAGGGGGCATAAGACTATGAGCAACCTTTTGGGTCCATCACGGAGTAAACCCTGTCCCACAACAAATCCTGAGTGCACCGCAACCCCAACTGTACTGTTGGAATGTGATTTAAAATATCAACAAACTTTCAGAATGCGCATTTGTCTTGTAGTTATTCTCGTTTGCAATGTTTCAATATATCACTATTTTAAGGAGTAATTTGCTGCTATGTTTCTTGTTTCAGATCTACATATTCATACGCAAATCTTTGAATTCATCGAAGAAAAGAAATATTGTTACATTGTTTTTGTTCACACAAAAACCTCTGGGTAACGTAAAGAATCAATGCAACATACCAACATTGTCTTGGGCCGATGCGAAGACCAAGCTGCAAATGAACAAAGCACACAAACAAACAATACGAAACATGGTGCGCCTGTTACACAATGCCTTGAACTGGAGTAGTCGAGATCCGTTGACTTTCACTCGATCAACGTCAGCACAGCAAGTGGATGGCAAGGGGTTTTGCGCGTATTTAAAAACCAACGCCAATTTATGTGCCCATACCCTACACGAAGCCGAGGACATGCAGGTCAAAGTTCCATATGGACCCTTGATTCAAGGATTGACAATGATTAAACAGGTTTCTTATATGTTGTCTTTCCTGCTTTGATGGCCTTTATCCGTTATCTCAAAAAAGATACCATAAATCTTTGTCGCGCCATGCTTATCAAGAGTTTTAAGCTGAAGTCATGGTCAGAAGACAGCAGTGTTTCAATTTGAACGATTTATGTATAAATATTCTCTTAGAAGTCTCACACTTTCAAGTCAATGAATACTGTCCCGACGTACATTTAGGATACGGGCAAACCAGCAAACATTCATGTTAATTTGCCTTTGAGCGTCAGCATGAGGTGATTTCAACGGAGAATATCGGTACTCTACCGCTCTCCAAAGTCATGTAAGAATTAAATAAACTTGCAAAAAGCCCTAGTCAAGAAATGAAGTCAGAAAGGTGTTGGAATGTTAGGAGTTACAAAGTGAATTCAATAAGGATAGAAGTGGACAAACTTGGAAACATCTAATACAAAACTTTAACTTAATAAACAGATCACAGCCCTCTACCATTGACCTTCCTGCTAATCCCCTAAGGCGGTTGTTCTTGATCAGAGAGCCACATGGGAAACTATTGCGAAAAAATATCATTCGAGGACCACTGCTACCAAATACATCGATCTCTTACTCGGGTGGATAAGTGAAGAAGAACAACGCTTTCTGCAGGTGTGGCATGGATATGAAACCTAAAGCTGTTAAAAATGAAAAAGGTTCTAACTTTTGTCAGTCTCAAATGTTATTTCAACACTATTGCTGGAGTAGGCAACATACTTTAGTGATCAACACGACGCAGTAAATTTAATACTTCCCGCTCTTTATTATCCATCAGCAACAACCGATCCTCTCCATGCCACGCTATATACGCCAGAAAAGTGCGTGATTGATGGAGGCATGTAGGTTGCACTGTCAAAAACACCAGTGTATTAGTTGGGGTCATTGATGGTTAATTATTTCTGGTAGATTAAGTAGGAGCCCGGTGCCTTGACCAATCAACTCCACGGCGGCAGGTAGCTTCAGTACAAGGTATCTTCTTTTTTTTGGGGGGGGGGTATTGATCAAAGAGCCCATACCAATTGTTGTCTGTGCAACGATCGCAGGTGTTTTATCAACAGTGCCGAGGGCCGAGGGACAGTGGTGTTGATTTAATATTTTAATAAAATATGACCTGCTTCTTTGCGATCAGCGACCGAATAATTGAAGGGGGCAGGTTTCAGTGTAAGATGGCTCGGAGTATCCGTGCTTTATCAGAGGCTTGCTGGCACATATAGGGCCTATCGAAAAATTATGGCATGACGAGTATGGCATTTTCTCATTACACATTGCTTCATATAAAAACTGACTCGGTGATCTGCACACGCCCAGCTGGGAGGGCAAACCGATGTGGCACTGGAAATGTTGAAATTAGTATAGGATATGAGAAGCCAGCGCCACAATATCACCCGATAAGATGAAGGAACTAAACAGATACCACGACTTTTAGTCACACTCAATTAAACGAGTGTTTGCGTTTTGAGACATGCTAGTTTCCAGATGGAGTTCAGCGTTGGTAATGGCAAGGCGCAATTGTATCTTTGGGAGCGGGGCTCATTTCAATTTTTGTATTTAACATTTTATTGTCTTTTTAAAGGGAGGCCACATTTGAAGGTTTTAAGCAAACTTTAGAAATATGAGAACGAAACGGACCCAATTTTTTCCTCTAATAATATGAAAAAGCCTTGCTTTAGGGAGAAAGATTTCCCACTTTAGCTATCGCTTGGATCTGTCTGTGAGCGTAGTTCTGTACACTGTAAAACTATGGTGTTAACCCACTACGCTGGGTGTTCTCAGAGAACTACATAAGACTGGATACAGTCTTCTGATAACACCAATGTTGTTAAGTGAACAGCAATTTTAAACCAACATTCTGTGAAAACAAACTCATAATATTCCGTTTTGATGTAAGATTCCTCATCGGTTTTAAACAAACTGCGGATACATATCTGACGTACGGTGAACATCGCCCGGTTCATAGTCTCACATGGGTGTCAAATTTCCATGGCCGAGTAAGTCACCCCCATCCCCATCCCTCCAATTTCCAATCCAAAATTTTTGTCAATGTCAAAATAGAATCGAAAACAGTTTACTCCCCTGATCTTGCCTTCCGGACGATTTCTGATAAACCACCTAAAATAAAAGTCTTCATGACGTTAACATTAGGGGGGAGGACAAAATAAAAGGGTATCAAGTTTAAAGTTTCTCTCAGAATTTGTGTAATTTATTTGTTAATCATAGGCATTTATTAAAAAGTTAAGAAGGTGTTTAAAAAAGCCGTTATGTTAGGCTACGCAGTAACATTAGGACCGTTTCATCCTTTTCGTCTTTTGCCACAACTGAACCATTTTTGCTCTACATCTTGCCCGAATCATTTCTAAATGGTTTGCTGATCAGAATGAATATCACCATGATCTATTTTTGGAGTCATATTCCATATTTTCAGCATGAGGTGTTCACTGTAAAACTGTTCATAACTGTCAGGTTTCATTTGTATAGAGATTGAATGGTTCTATGAGGGGAAATCAATTAGCACAGCACAATCAGGGATTTGTGTCTTTGGCAAGGCAATTAAAGTTGCTTTATTTTTTTTTGGGGGGGGGGAAACCTAGTCCAGGTTGCATGACATCTTCATGTATTGTGACTAGCATGCGAGTTTGTCCTTTCTTAAGCTCACAGGTGCGGAACCTGGAATTTTGTCCAAATCTTCTATTCACCTTAAATCAGTCAGTACAGAGGCTAAGACGAATGTCCATAGTTGAATCATATGCAGCAGATTGAATGTTGACTAATTCCAAACGCCAACTGATTTAGAAAATGTTAGGGTGAAAAGTCAGGTAATTTGAGAGTGAAAAATGTGAAAAAATTGACATCCGTAAAGTCACTACGCCAGGTAATTTGGTTTAAAACCTGGATTTTAGTCACACTTATGTAACAAAGCCATTGTACGATATGAAACACACATCCAGGGCCTTTAAAAGCGATGGAGGCTGCACCCCCCCTTCTCTGGGTGTTTTGAGAGGCTTAAGTTTTTCTACAGTAGATTTCTGCCAATTCATTGGCAGATAATTCAAAACAGTGTACAGTCATTGGACATGTTCAGAAACATAAGCAGACCAGTTGCATTGCCTGTGCACGATGAATTAGGGGCCATACATTTCAGACGGATCCCCAGCTTCAGAATCACCTCTTTCACAGACTCGTCTGTTTGAAGGCTAAAAGACTCGTCATTAAATCCTTGTTCTGAAAACAAGGTGAGGACAGATCACGATTCAAGGTTTCCACCTTCTCTTCAGTTGCGTATTTTATTTCAACAAATTTTTAAATCAGATGTCTTGCAATGAGACCTAAAATGAAAATCTCACAAAAATCTCAACAGCTGCACATGGAAAAATTTAATGCAACCATAGCTACTGGTCTGACCTTCAACTGAAGGATGGCAGAAAGATGCAGGCCTTAGTTTTAGAGTTTTAGGCCAGCTGTAAGCATTTCAAGGATTTTCCACCCATTCTGTCTCTCAATCATCGTCTATAGACCTAATCCACCTTGGGTTTTTTTCATTAGAACTACGTGCACCGGCTGACTTTTCAAGTCAAAACAAAAAAAGTCTAACAAATAAATGGTGGGCATAACTCACTTCCAAGCAATGCCACGAACATGTACGTAGGCTAGACTTGGTCACCATAGCCTGGATTCCATGCCACATATGTAGGCTTGGCACAGTAATAGGCCTAACATTAGGCCTACAGTAAGCCATATTACTAATTAGTGGCACTGGACCAACTTTGAACTAGTGTTATAGTGGTATAGGGTCTGCTACTCAAGAAGGAATATAGGCCTCCCATGTTGACTGAATTTGAACAATGGTCGAAGGCACTGTGAATTGCTTTTGGACTCGTATGACTTTGCCTGTATGACTTGTCAAGATAAGTAGAAATCTTTGGTTCAGATATGTAATCAAGTTGTGTAATTAAGACCAGAATTACCTTCAAATACGGATATAAAGCCAACAAACCCCCAATCCCTCAGAAATTGCTGCATTCTTTCAATGTCGCAAACTTCAAGTTGAACGATGTCGCGATGGCGGCGCGGCGGCGAGCGCACGTGGAGAATTTTACCCCTCTACTCGGTGATAATTTACATAACGCTTGTATACATTACATATCGTTTTGTAAATTATACCTAGTTATAGTAAAAATTCATCCGAATTTACATTACTATTGTAAAAAAAAATTAAACATGGGAAATTTAACGTTACAAAACAAATGTGTTTTTGCGCAAAATTTTACTTAATTTGTGTAGGTCCTAATATTTTACCGGATTTTTTACATGATTTTTTTACTACTCATTCAAGCAATGTCGCGTGACATAAATAGTTGTGGTTTTTGAAATGTTCATTAGTTGGCCGATATTCCAGCAAGCCAGTGTAGGCCCAAGTCGGGCCGCACTTCATGGTAATTGCTCTCCAATCACAGCGTTTGATATTGATAACCAAGGATGGTTGGCCCCAAAGGTAGTGTATACAGTAGTAGATTCTTGTTAATTTGTTCATGGGAATTAGGTAGTTTTGCACTCTGTCATTTGTAATTGCTGTTTGAATTTGCATATCGAAGGCTTTGTACCGCGCAGGTACATTCCAAAATGATTTACCGCTCCAACGAAATGCGGATAATTGCTTCTTCATACATTTTGCTGATAGCTTTATACATTTTGCTGACATTAGTTGCTGTTCCGCGTCACCAGCTTTGGGCGGGAGCAATTGCTGATTGTCTTAGTACCAGTATTTTTTCTGACATTAATTGCTGTTCCGATTCACCAGCTTCGGGTGGGAAAAATCTCTGTAATGTTTGCTGGAGGGCTATACTTTGCCTGGATGCAATGTAAATTTTTGCAGTTCCGCGTCACCAGTTTCGGGCGGGAACAATCTGAACTGTGTCAAGTTCAGTAAACGGCTGCTCAGGCCGATTGACAATGTTAGAATGCGAGTGTCCAGCTGTCCCTGAGTTTACTTTTCTCTGGTCGTGTTCATGCGGGGATAATAAAACGTTACAGAGAGAAATTATTCTTAAAAAAAAAGATCATTTCAGCACTTTAATATATCGAGTTATGTGGTTCCTTACCTTCTTCAATTAATGCGTTTTTCACCAGGAATATTGATGTTCTCATTATACTCGCAAAAGTGCAAATTTTCAAATGTCATTAATGCGTACATCGTTCGCCCCCCCAAAAAAATCAAATACGAAGGACCAAGGTTATAGAATTCTTTGAATGAGAATCTGAAAGCCTCGAAAAAAATAAGAATCTTCAAACGGAACTTTAAAAAGATCATATCATTGAATAATTACTATTGGTAATTATTGACTGTGGAATTGAATAGCTTTATTTACTTATTCTTTGTTCATTTTTCGTATTCTTATTTTTTATTTCAAACTTAGGTTATTGTTAACTGGCATACAAAGTAAGTGTCTTGTCTGTATAGTGTTTGTCTTTTAAGTGCAGGAATTAATTAATAATAACCATGAATTGATTTTAGGGCAAAAATCATAAGCTTTGCTTTTTAGTGGGTACCTCCACGGCTTTCCCCGGTATCAAATATATTGTTTGAAATTGAGATCGTATGTAGGCAAAACTGTGGAAATAAATTAACATGAACGACAGACATTCAGCTATCAACTTCAATGACATTCAAATAACGCACGGCTGCAAAAACATTTAATTTCAAAGGGGTTTTTATTTACCTCATTTTCTTCATCGCGGTAACCTCTTATGTGATCAACTAAATTTTCTCTTTTTTTAAAGGTCGCCATGACCACTTTCAGATTATTAACACAAAATAAGAAGAAGAGGATGGAGTTGCATTTCTCTGAAGTATCTTTGCTTAGAAACTCTTTCAAAAGAGCACAGCAGAAGTACTGCTGTTTTACAAAACGATGGTGATAACTAACTTGCGCGTATATAGAGGATTAATAGTTATTGCATTGGGTTATGATATCCTCCCCAATTCCGTTTTTTCCTCTCTTTCTTACATAGTTAAGGCCGAATCGTCATAGATCTCCATGAAGATCCTTAAACCATCCTTGGTCCTCTTCCAGATGAAAAAAGCCCTGTGAAGAGTCAGCAACATTTTCTTTTACCAAAACATCATGAAGCCTTGCTTAGGGAACTTGTACCACAGTCAAAAGTTTGAAACTGATGGCTTGTATGATTACAACACTCGTCACGGTGTGACGTAAAAACACTGGGCCTCAAGATGACCTGAGGCTGTAATCCTCGAATAATGATTCGTCAGAGGCATGGATTCCAACAGACTAACTTAAGGACGCTGGTCTTCCATGATGGCAAATGTGATTTGCACTTTTTGGCCCAAGGCAGTGACCCCTTATATCAACCTAAAGCAAGTCGCATGCATCACTGATTGGGTCCAAGACTTGAACCCTTGCTAATGAGTGTTATGCACCGATTCTTCATGATGGTTGAACTAATTAAATTTCATTGCAAGACCGAACAATACCTCCCCACTGCCTGACTTAATAAAGGGAATCGTCGATGTCAAGACTAAATTATGAAACCATCCTTTATGGCACTAGCAAATGGCTGAAACATTGTTTTAAATGTTCAGGTGGATTATACGCTTTTTAAAAAATCAACTTACGGTCCACCGTAAACGAAGTTTCCTTCAGGGTCGTTGCATGTGCCGTGGACGTGTTGGAAGACAAAATTAGCCTCCTTACCCAAAGTCGTAACAGCCAGCGTAGTCACGTTTATGCTGCCAATGCCCTCTAGGGAGGTCAGCGTCAACTGGATCGCTACGGAATGAACAACATTAGCATCCTCACGGAGTTAATTAACACTCAGGTGCTCCAAATATTTCTAGCAGTTGTAACAGTAGTTATATATGGATTCACTGACGCTACTTATAAGTAATACATTCATTAAATTGATTAATTAAGATGGCAGTGTGTCATTTTGTGCAACTGTGCGGCACATTGTCCAAATTATGGCCAAATCATATTTATAATACAAAGGACTCATAAATCACATTCTCCCGCTAGCTTTCTGAGTAAAATCGGGCAAGCCTGTGTGTCATTTTGCGTAGTCAGTCGCAGAACTGGTTTTCCACATGGCCAGAATCAGATTCCGGAGGTGGGGCCGGGGGCGGCTGGAGGTAAGTAAACTATCTGCTGGGCGCCAGCCAGAAGGCCCCAGACACGCTAACAATGATAAGAAGCGCTAACTCAGTGGACTGGTCCACTTTTACAAGAGGGGAGATGGTATTGTTCTTCATGTATTTTAGATTTTCGGAAGTGATGGGAAAATTTTTGGCAGGATATTTCCCTTTTAGGTCAGGTGATTTTCAGTTTGTATAAATTAATATACTAGCAAATATTTTCCACAGCCCATTTTCTAAGTTGGATTTTTAAAGAAGAAACTGAACGGGAAAAGGATATTACAAATTCTAACATCTTTACACGTTATTACTTTTTAACACGTTATAAGGGTTCCGGAAGCCCGCCATCAGGGGTCAACTTTCAGGCTCTATTTATAATTTCCACGTAATTTCCCAAAAACTATTAATGGAATATTTTCTCACAGCCTGCGGCCTTGTGTTTTTCATATAGAGTTTCAGCGAAGTTGGGTCTTGCAATTGGCCTCTGAACTAGTGAGTGATATTCAGACTCCATTAAATACGGACCCAAACCGCTGGGGCATGGGGGTATGGAGTCAATATATGAATAAGATATACGACCTCACCTTCGAGTCCTTTCGTGAAATCCCCATCATAGCCTATCAACGTGATATCCGGATGATACAAGTTGATGATGGCACCACAGTTGCCGTCCCTGACGTGTTTGGCGTAGAGGTGGAACAAGTAGTCAACCTCGGCTCTCACCTCTGAATGAAAAACAGAATCATACGAAATAACAATAGTAAATGATGAGCCTGATTCTGAGGGGCTCATGTGATTTAATATTGTTAATGTTGATAGCACAGTTGTGTTAATTGCACGTTTTTACCTGACTAGTGGCTAGAAATCAGCCGTAAAGCTCTTCTGAGGAAAATATTGATTAGCAGGATCGAAACAAATTGGCTGCAAACAGGTTCCAATGTGCTTCAATAACTGGACAACTTTGACAGATCATTGATCTTTGCTACCAGTTGAGAGCAAATGGCAAAGTTACTCGAACAATCAAAACCCAATGAGGTGGGTGTGGGTAGCCTTTAAGTTCAGGCTATTTTTCTGCTTTTCCAGAAAAAAAAACTTTCAGAAGCACTTCATTTTAGGCGTACGCTATTGGAATACCGAACAGGCCCAAAAGCACGAGAATATGAACGACACCTTCGGGAGTCCTGCCTCTCTCCTCAGCCTCAGCTTTTGCTTTGATCATCGCCTCCACTCGCTCAGTGGTCCACTCGTCTACGGGGACGAAATTCTCGGCCTTGTTGACTGGAGAATGAATCAGGAAATGAAAGCTGTGAATTGAAAGGGCGAACAAGGGATTCTGGACCCACGAGGGCCAACTGTGGCATCACGTCCATCCGTTTACTAGTCTGGAGTAGTAGGGCACCTACAGCGTTGTATTGCCTTACCTAACCTTGCCCAAAGAGTGGTTTTCGTTTTGTTTTAGTTTCTGAAGAACAAATAAAGGTGTAAAAGGAATATACACCTACCCCTTATCTCTGATATAGCCGAATATCCTAGTCCTCTGTAGCAGAACCAGTGGGAGGGGACATAAAACTATGAGCGACTTTGGAGCCCCTCCCACGGCAAATCCTGCGTGCACCGCTACCCTAATTGTACTGTTGGAATAGGATTTACCAAAAAAAAAAATCCAGAATGCACATTTGTCTTGCAGTTATTCTTGTTTGTAATGTGTCAATGTATCACTATTTTAAGGATTATTTTGCAGCTATTTTTGGTTTTAGATTTACACATACATATTCATACGCAAATTTTTGATTTCATCCAAGGAAAAAAGCTTATTGTTACATTGTTTTTGTACACACAAGAACCTCTGGGTAACGTAAAGAATCAATGCAACATACCAACATTGTCTTGGGCCGATGCAAAGACCAAGCCGCAAATGAACAAAGCACACAAACAAACAATACGAAACATGGTGCATGGGATACACAATGCCTTCAACTGGGGTAGTCGAGATCCGTTGACTCTCACTCGCCAACGACAGCACAGCAAGTAGATGGCAAGGGGTTTTGCGCATTTGTAAAATGCAACACCAATTTATGTGCACGTACCCTACACGAAGCCAAGGACAAGCAGGTCAAAGTTCCTTATGGACCCTTGATTCGAGGATTGACAATGATTAAACAGGTTTCTTTGTTGTTTTTCCTGCTTATTATTTGATGGCCTTTATCCATTATCTCAAAGATACCATAAATCTCTGTCAAGAGTTTCAAGCTGAACTCATGGTCAGAAGACAGTAGTGATTCAAATTGAACGATTTATGTTTAAATGATATCCTTAGAAGTCTCATAGTCTTGCTTGAAACTACCACCTGTAGTATACTTTCATTTCAATGAATACTGTCCCCACATACATTTAGGATACGCGCAAAAACAACAAACATTCATGTTAATTTGCCTTTTGAGCGTCAGCATTAGGTGATTTCAACGGAGAATATCGGTACTCTACCGCTCTCCAAAGTCATGTCAGAATTCAGTTGCAAAAATCACGAAATGAAGTCAGAAGGTTGTTGGAATGTTACCAGTTAAAAATGTGAATTCAAATTGGATAGGAGTTGGCGAATTGAGTTAAGGCCTCCTTAATTTATTGGTTTGTTTCTGGTGTAATAAGTAGGAACACAGTGCCTTGACCAATCGACTCCACGGCAGCAGGTAGCTTATACAAGGTTTTATTTTTTCAATTATTGATCTAAGAGCCCATACCCACTGTTGTCAGTGCAACGATCGCAGGTCTTTTATCAACTTTGCCGAGGACAGTGATGTTGATTTAATATATTGCGATCAACGACCGAATAATTCAAGGGGGCCGGTTTTAGTGTAAAAAGGTTCAGAGCATCCGTGCTTTGCTAGCACATATATCAGAAAAAGAAAATAACATGAAGCTTTATTCTTTGTTAAGTTGCTGAAATTTGTACAAGGTACAAAGCAAGATCAGTTTGTCGATTTTGCGGGTACTCTGCGTGATCTGTTCACGCAGTATGACACTTTGAATTTCAAATTGTGAGTAAGCTGGGGGAGTAACAGTGGTGGCAATAACCAAGTTATCTCCATCCAAACCGCTGCTATCCTTCTGTCCAATTTCATTTGGCCGCCATATTGAATGTCTGTGTGGCTGCCACCTTACGTATACCTTGACTTGTAATTTATATTCCACCTTACAAGCAGTTCCGAACGCAAAAATGGTGGTAATACTCATGTCGATGGCAAATTTGCAAGTATTCCAATTGGTGCAAAATCTCAAATGCCACCACCCTGGGCGTTTAAAAATGTTAGACACTCTTGTTTTACTATACCAAAATATCATTGGAAAGAGGGGATATGTGGCATTAAGGTGCTACTGTTCACTTTGATGTAAAGTTAACACAATTTTCACAAACTTGAACAGAATTCTGGTCGCGTTTATTTTGATACACACTGTATGTGTGCAGTCCTTGCCCTTAATGAGCTTTTTCTTCTGGAGTTATTTTGGGAATAAATAGCCCGGTTCTTTACACGATTTTGTGTTTGTTCGAATCAGTTTTATTATGGCATGTTTACAAAAGCGTATTTCATGACATTTCATGATCACTCCCTGTGATGAATTAGCGCATTTTGTTCCTAATGAACTCAGCTTTCCTGTAGTAGTGAACAGTTTGTTGGCCAGTCTTAGCCAAATTCGTACCACGCCTTTGAAAACAAGTGTATGGGGGGAAGAGAATAAAATTACAAACTTTGCATGGATAACGGAAGAGTGTTTCAACATTTCAAAAGGTTATTTACGATGACAAAAGTAGGTCTAATATCAGGTATTTTTCTATTTTCATTTCCTTGTCAAAGCAATAATTGGATTTAATTGCAAGTAAAAAAAGTACAAGTATTGCTGGGATATAACTGGCCCCACTTGTCCGGCTAAGATGTAGGCAGTACTCGGGTATTTTTGGAATGTTTTCTATTATTCGACTTTGCGGCGACCATCACTGAACACTTTGAAGTGTCTGAGTTGCAACTCCTTCGATGTCCTTCCTCTATGGTTGCACGAAGAGGCTGGATGCTTTCGTGGCCAATTTGTCCCAGCGTTGTCTGAAAGTTTTTTTGAACTTGATCGCCCTGCGGGGTTTTTGGTAGCCAGACAGATGTGATTAGGTATGTTGGGGGTTTCCCTCATGATTGACTAGGAGAGGACACGTATTTGGTGTGATAATTTATAAGTAATCGGGCAGATGTCACGTTGTTGACGTTTTCTGCCAGAGTTTTAACTAGTTTGTAATTACAGTCCTGGAGTCAGTGTCGTTCTGGTGATGGCTTGCTTGGAATGGCTTTATCCAGTGATAGTAGAGGAGAATCCTCGGATTCGTTCTCCGATAGTGGCACTGGTACTGGCTGGCCGCACTGTAGTTGCGAGCCGACTGGGGAAGGCAATTTGGATTTTGGACGCTTGTTGCTGAGGCATGTAGTTGTTTTGTTTTTAATGGCGCTTTCAGCATCTCAGGCTATTTGCGCCAATAACTGTACGTTTATTCGATTCGTACACTTTATTAATCAGCATCACATTACGGAGTTAGGAAGAAGTAACCGGGAGGAGTACCCGGAGAAAACCTGCGAGAGGGGGGTATGGACTGGAAACCAAGTGCTCTTAAAGCCTTGGCCAAGCCAGGACTCGAACCCGGGCCTCATTGGTGCAAAGCGAGAAAAGAACCTCTACGCTAGCCCTTTCCCCCGATGCGTTGCAGCCCTGCTCAGGTGGTTATAAAATGTTCTGCTGACGTTGTATGGGTCATTCTGAGTGGGGACATGCAATGTATTGGGGTTTCCATAAATTCATGAGCTTGTAAACAATTTAAAAAGATATTTTTTCAAGGAGGCAGTTTTTTCTTTTCGTTTCAGGAGTAAATGGACAAGAAATTCCATAGTTTTGCGCGATTGAATTCCTACTGAAGAATTCGAGAATAGCGCCCTCAGGGCTCAACTAGCTGTCTGGTTATATTAAATTAATATAGTTTCAAAGTGTATCAAACAATTGTGGGCGCCGTACACCATCATGTGTATTCCCATCTGAACCACAGTCTGCTCGACAATAGTCTCCGTTGGACCCTTGTATCACTTTCCAGAGTGTATTTAAACTTGACCTCTCTAACTATTATTTACAGTATCATTTGAGATACCAAGCCCCTGTCAGATTTCGAGCTGTGCATGATGCTAAAAATCAACAGCTCACGTTACGGAAATAGACCGGGTGCCTACAAAAACCTTGCAAGTTCGGCTTAAAGCTCATTGTATTACGCAAAAAGATAATATACTGCGTGATACGTTATTCCAGTAACATCAGATTCTATGTACTTCTTATGTTGATTTTGCTTGTGCTCGGGTGGGCTATTGTCTGGATCTGGATCGATTGAAGGAATCCGTTACCAGTGGCGTTAATTTGTGCCAGAAATGGGGATGGGTGATATGGGGAAATATACGGGGGTGACTAGGCCCAGCCATGGAATTTGAAAAACGAGTTGGGGAAGATACCATATGCATGAGGCGAATTTCTCTTTAAAAATCTGGCCCTCTCTGCAACTAGGATTCCAAGGTTAATTTAGGGAAGGTGTCCTTATCTACCATCCATTACCCCACCCATCAACACACTGCAGGTGGCCAGTCCGACTTTCTGCCGGATCTACTCTTCCAAAACGACAACGCGCCACCAATGTGTGCACTGTCCTATATCATCCGTACACACAATCGAACATTTATTGTGCATTTTGTGTGTGCACTGTGCTTGGGCTTACATTTACTGCACAGCAATGCACAGTGCATTGAGTACGTGTACGTGGCACTAGTCTGAAGTCAATATATTTTTATTTGTCTTGCTGGGGAAACCCGACTGGAAAAATTCGAAATTGTGGCATAAATTAAAGGAAGCTTTAAGTTTTGAAGTGTAGTCTCCTCTCATAGAAAAGTACATATTGACTAAATGAAATGAATAGAAAAACAAAACACACAAAATAGCTAGAAGGCAACCTAATGGAGGCCGTTTTTATAAGGTGGTGCACAGATTTTAAAGAACAAATTTTGAGGACAGAGCATAGTAGTTTTATATCAGTAAATTATTTTTTCAGTGGATCCCAGATTTTTACAAATAAAAAGCATTATTTTCCATTTTTGAAGCTGAAAGGTCGACCGGTCTGAGTATCAACAAGGAATGTTTTTCTTCCTCCATGAATAGACAAAACTTCAATATGGTTGCCTGAAATAGACATCATTTTGTTGAAGAAGCGTTCTGACAGCGAAAGTTAATGCGTACCTTCATGTGCCTTCTAAATGATGGAGCAGAAATCTGACGGCGATGTTTAGTGCACACTTTGATCGGCTCTCCAAATATGGGGCAGAATTCCGAAGTTAAGTGCAAGGTATGATTCGCCCTCCCGATAAGGGGGCAGAATTCCAACAACGCAGTTTAATGCGTACTATGATCCGCGCCCTCCAAATAAGGGGGGGGGGCAGAATTCCGACAAGGAAGTATAGTGTGTACTATGATCCGCTCTCCCAATATGGGGACAGAATTCCGACAATGAAGTTTAGATGCTCTTATGATCCGCGCCTTCCCAATAAGGGGGCAGAATTCTGACAACGAAGTTTAGTGCGTAAACGATCCGATTTCTTAATACGGAGGCGGAATTCCGACAACGGAGTTACTTTACATGTACTTTGATCCTTCATTCACGTAGCCAATGTATTTTACGTCAGCGCCATCTACGTCCGCGAGAAAATATAGTCCTACTTTAACTTCGTGACCAATGACCTATAAAATTCATTGGGGATTTGTGAACGATTTAAGTCTGAATGTGAACACAAGGCGATTGAGCATCAATTTTTTGTATACTTTAGTTTATTTTATGATATATCACGTGAAACACCATCTATGGCAGAGTGTTATTCATGCACTTGTAAGGCGGCTTTCACGCATGCGTACTGAGTAATTTGTGGCCCACACACAAAGGACTCCACAACTCAAAGATATAACGTAAATCGGGTGTTTGAGCACCGATTTGAGTGATCAAAAGTGGAAAATGTGATTTCATATCTATCAAAATGGAACACTACACTGGTTTTTAGCATAGTATGAAACTGGACGGTGTTGAGAAAAATACAGGCAAAGCCCTCTTGCCACCTAGTCAAGCCAAGGTCAAGCCCCGTCTGCGGTTTTGTGTCAAGCTTGTAACAAAATCTCCCGAGGGCGATAACAGTAGCTGTTATGAGATCCTGAAATCCTGGTACGACCTGCCAGGAAATCCGAGTTAAATTAGAATTCACGGCATGACTCTTTTCAGATGTCTGTACATTATGATATGCACAACAATCGTGGAAAATCATCACACATCAGAGTGACATATATATGGCTTTGTTATTATTTTCCCCTTTGTGTGGGATATTAAATGTACTTTAGGTGTTGGAAAGTCTGAAAAAAAATCTTCACAATCCGCTTTCAAAGAGAATCCCCAACGGTAGAAGAAAATAAGAAATCTGGCGGTATTATGTTTACTTGGATCCCTATACCACATAAATCCGGACTCAGCAATTATTTTGGTAAAAACCTCACTTTTGAGACCAGTTTCTGCCGAACACCGTGGCTAGCTTTCGTGAAAGGAGCGTTTCGTCACTGCTTCCATTTACATCTCATGAATAAGGATAATGTCCATGTAGCACCGTGGAAACGGTTCTCTAGCTGATGCATGTACGCACTGAGGCAGCGCCATCACTTCATACACATAATTACACGTAGTAAAGTAACGCGTGTGTAGTTAGTTACACTGTCCGAGGCGCACAGCTTTACTGCTTCGAACCCATCGTGCAACCGGTGCACGTTTGATAAATACGGCTTGCTAAGTTCAGAGTGAAAGGCAAATGTTTTGTTGTTGTTGTTGTTGTTTTTTTTGTTATTTAATTTTATTCCCAAAAAGGGTGTCAGGCTAGGCCGTGCAGCTCAGGCGTGCAGGCCTTGGTGCGAAAACATACCCACGACACACAAGTCCTTCGATGTCGTGGCGTTTTTCGTTTCCACGTACCGTGCGTATTTCTGGGTGGCACCACCAACGGTACAAACGTGAACAGTTAAAATTAAATACAGAATTGGTCCATATTTTTATCGCACTACTTCTATTTAAAAGGAAGTCACAGAACCACTTCACATATATAGCTTATTACTTAGATACCACGTGGTTATATTAAATTGTAAAGCCCATTTTTTCACGACCTTGGGGTTGTTCTTTGATATTTAACTCATCACAGAAAAGTGCTGACGTATGACTTAATAGCCCATCCTCCCACCTCAAAAACTGTGGGGGAGGGGGTATATATCCCCGTCCCCGGGGATTTACGCCCGTGCGATTAACAAATCCATCCCTGATCGATCATTATTTGATAATTACTGGTCTTTCCGGCCAATTTTGGCAAAAAATCGCTAATTTTCGTTAACATGATCATACGGACTCACCTGGCGAGGCTGCTCTAGAGACCGTGTAAAAAAATTCATACCGCGTCCCAGGTTGGTTAATTAATTGAGACGCCCTATAAATGTTCTTTGCTAACCCTTGGTGGTATATCCCACACAACATATACCCGACGATGATCTGAGACTTGAGGAACGGGACTCTAATCGAACTTTTTAACAATTTTTGAGGTTTGGTGATGATTAAACAATTGTTATGAATCATTGATCCTTCCTAGGAAGTCCTTTCGCCTTGATGTTGAGGATATTCATCTGCATGTCGAATAAGGTCTGCAGAGTGAGCGTTCACACTAACCTGAAGTCGGACAAGAGGAATCGCGTCGCCAAAACGACGTTTTGTTTGTTTTTGGCTGTGTTTGTTTTTTGGGTGTGCTTGTTCATTTTTGGCGGAATTTGGCCATGCAGGAAAACTTGTGATAGTAAACGCAACAACCATTTACCTTTAGGCTGGACTTGATGGAAAGGCAGTAAGGCTGCATATATATCGCTTCCAGGCTTTCATGTACTCCGTTAAGTGGCCGGCAGCTTGTTGTAAACATCTTTTATGTCGTTAATTGGAGATTTGGAAAGCATATGCCGCCTGAGCTGGCGACAATCTTTCGGGTGGTTGAGAAATCACGATATCCCGAGGCTTGGGCATTTTCATCATAAAAAGTAACCTATTCACAGCAACTCTTTCCCATACGGTGAATACCTGAGGCATAATTAATCTCTTGTACCTTCGCCGTACAAGCTAGGCGTACTGGTGAGAGGCAGCAGATGGCAGACATGAGCTTATTTGTGACAAGCACGTTTGCCTTGTACAATTCGCAATTTACATAATTTTGACCTAGATAAATCTTCTGCATCAGCTGGCAACTAGCCGCCGCCTTATGGAAAACAAATGTCTGGATTCTTGTGTATTTCCATTGAAAAGGTTTACCTCCACATTTTGGAAAACACTGAATTAACACAGTAACAAAATTTAGGTTGCAATATACTGCATAATAATTCCTTTCCCTTCTTCATTTTCATTCAGGATTTAATGGATTTTATTGTCCATACAAGTTTTTTTTTTCGGAGTGATCACTTTGTGCACGTGGGAGGTGTCATCTAGAAATGGAGAGTGCTTTCGTTGAAATCATTGTTGAGGCGTGGTTTCTGAATCAATTTGAAGTTTCAGTTTGAGATTGGATCTGACTCGGGGTATACCAATTTTACCATTAAGTTAAACAACATAAGGCGATCTCGGTATCGATTTAGCCACACGTCAGGCCTCATTTCAGTCTGTCGAGATACCATCCTGTCAGTTGTTGGATCAGCTGTACATCAACACTCACAAAACGGACAGTTCAATTGAACGCCTGTGAAATTTCTGGAGCGGTAAGGCTATCGGAGAGGTCTCCACTTAGCACTGAAGCATTACTTCCCTAGAACAGTCAGGTTCCCTCGGGTTTACCTGTCTAGGGATAAAAATCAGTGACTCGAGGAGAGGCATTCAGATGCCAGCGAACTGCAAGCCAAGGACAACTGCCGAGTGATGGACGCACTCATCCCAGAGGTGACCTACGTTATCATTACGATGAAGGCAGATCGTTCAGTTTAAGTCTTCTTTCACTTACTACCGAGTAGGCTGATATTTATCAAGAAGACCTCTTTGGACACCGTATAAACGTTCCTCAGTGACCCTTTGCGGTATACCCCTCATGATATACACCTGGCAATTATCTGAGCCTAGAGGAAGGGGACTAAAAAAGAACCCTTGAACATTTCTTGAGGCATGAGATGCACTTGTTGATGATTAAAGAATGGTTATAAATCTTTGATCCTTCCCACGAAGACCTTTAATCGCCTCGAATTAAGGACATTCATGTCGACTAAGGTTTGCGGAGTAAGCGTCCATACCAACCTGATCTCTGACAAAAGGAGTGGGATCGCCAGACTAAGTGGACGTGACGTGGCGCTGTACCGACATTTCAACAAGAACTTATTCGAGAGAGTCTGAAATTACGGCACAGGTCAAGCCCAACGTGGTATGCAACCACTTGACCTCGCGCACGACTGTCGATTTGTGGGTCTCTGACAATATAGAGGTCCATGTCCATGATATTGAGGTACACCTGTAATGTGTATTCAAAATATTGCTGGCTTTGAAAAATCGTTTCACTTTTTGAGTGATAATGAATGGTATTAAGCGTTGGGGGTCTGAAAAATTCTTCACAATCTGCTTGTATTGTTTTGCTAACCTAAATAGTGTGTGGGTGTGTGTGTCGAGGGAGACAATTCAATAGCCCATATTCCACCTCAGCAAGTGGATGGGGGCATATCTACACTTCCATTCCCGCAGGATTACACGCGTGAACACATGCCGAAATGAGAACACGACTGCAAACTCAAAACAGCAAGAGCACGTTTCACTCCCGCCCACTGCTAAAAATCAATGTCGAGAGTTAAAGGGAGCTTCGAAGTGGACTTTTACCCATCGCAACATTAACTGTTGTGTTAGCACTCCGGAAATACAGGGGTTTGGTAGTGTCAGCTAAGTGATACTTCTTTCATTTTGTTGCCACTCATATGCGACGTGCAGGGTATGTTGAGATGGTATATTATTCTGTTGACTACAAGGAAAGCACCCGAACGAAGCGGTTCTGAAACATGGACACAAAAGTGGTTTCTGCAAAGGTAAACGTCATATTTGAAGTTGCGTCGACTTGGTACGCAAAGCGCTACCAAGCAATTTTTTGCCTAAAAACGAGAATTCTTTTACCTACATAGAACTCTCCAGCTCAGATACGAATGCTAAAAGAGAATGAAATATCACATATTTCCAAGATCGTTTTCCCTTTTAAGCCCTGATGAATAAAAAATAAGAAAAAAGAGGCTAATGGACGCACACTGATCAGCAAAATAACAGTGTTTGCCTCAGTGTGAAACGGCGTATATTTTTGTTTTGTTTGTGTTTTTATGTTCTTTTTCAGAAGAGGGAGTGTTTGCTATTCCTTTTTCTGCTTCAGTGTAGGTACAAGGGTGGCAGGAGATCCTCAAAGAATGATTACCAATGGATAGAATGATTACCAATGGATAGAATGATTACCAATGGATAGATTGATTACCAATGGATAAAATGATTACCAATGGATAGAGTGATTACTAATGTGGATAGAATGATTACCAATGGATAATATGTGACTGTGTAATCTTCAGGGATTGATTATTTGAAGCTTCTACTCACGTAATATGCTTTGACCTAAGTATTCCCTATTCCTACTGATTCACTGAACCGAAAATTGCAGACATTTGAAAAGAATCTTGCGTAGTCCTAAGACAGGGGTCGATAGTATGCATCGATAGATAAGCCCCCTTTTTAACTGATATTCTCTCTATTTTGAGCGTTCATTATTGACAACCTAAAAACCACCCGATACCCTTATCAAGTGAAATAAAATATTCCACCCACATGTCTTTGGTTAGTGTTTTGGCAGATGACGAATAAAACTTTAATTTAAACATCTTTTATTTGGTTAATTGCAAATTCAAATCAGCTTTGTCTGAAAACATATGGTGCGTTAGCTGGCGACTTTGTCAATAGTTTTGTGGCAACGATCCGGACATCCTGACGCTTTGGCATCTCAAACACACACTGTTGGATTATAGTAGTTGAACAATAAATAATCACCAAAGGCATAAACTTGTATCGCCTCGCTGTGTAAACGGGAAGCTCCAATGAAAAAGGCATCCAATGGTAACCTTCTGCTTGTTTGTGGTAAATATGTTTTGCGTTGTAAATATTATTGGTAATTTTACATTAGCTTGTATTAGGGGAAAAAAAGACTGCTGCGTCAGCTGGCGATCAGCCAACACTTTGCGAGGCAAAAATCTTGAATTCCCCCAAGGCTCACCAGAAAATATTTTATTTGCAGAGCACTGAATTAACAAAGTAACACTACCCCAATTCCTACTGAAATAAACCGCGGCTTTGTTTCTCTTTATTTCTAAGGGTCCTACCCGTATTTGCGTTTGGTGACTATTACAGATCTAACGGCTCATCCATACTTGTCAATATTTTCAAAATAATGAAAGCTGGTCCCCTGAATAGTGGCATGGAATAAAAACAGGTCAAACTGACGAGTGAGTCATCAATTTTGGGCTGACATTTCTGGCTTTGAAGTGGGGGTGCTTATAAAATAAGAGTATTTTGTGTGCTCATAGAAGTCATTCAAATAGACAATCGCTTTTTCAATCAGTTCAGGCAATTTAGTTCTAGCTCGATCAGGATATGAAGCTTTAAACATCTCCATATTTCTGATCACCTCCCAATTTAAGATTGCAATCAAAGGTAGTCAAGGAATGTACAACCCAAAATTTCTCTGGGAATTTTAAAACACACTGGTTATGTGGAGCCTCCTGCCATAATGCTACTGATAGAAAAGCTACATGTTGAATCCATGCTTCTCGACGGTTAAATGCCCATTTTTGTCATCTGGATACGGTATTTCAGGCACTTGTGTAGGAGAGATTTGGATTTTGCACAATTAAACATATGGAGAGCTCACATTTTTTCGACAACCGATGTAAATCAGTGGGATGGCGCTTTAGTGGCAAAGGATTTTATTCACTGAAATATACCCCGTGAGATATAGCTAACGCAGTACGCGGAATGCTTGTTTTCCTACGCCTCTTTTTTTCGAATTAATCGGCATGTGGTCATTAAATATGGCATAAGAGCCCTGTGGTGTCTTTGCAGAGTAAGGTGAAAGGTTACTTTGAGGTAAGCGGAAATCATTTCCTGGCAAGTAAGAAATCTGCCAATCTCCCAACTTTTATGAATTAGTTCATGAGACAGCATTCAGTTAAATCAGTACTAACAGCCGAATTTGCACTGTTTGCAGACAAAGGTCAATCTTCCCTAATTAGTCAGTGTGACTGTGCCTTTCGTGCGACATACACACCGTCTGATTGTATAGGTTTTCCCGGCCTAATTCGCCATCTTCACAGTCAAATTCAGTATTGTTCCTTCCTCTTCCAACCTTTTCTTTTTCAGGTGGTTGCTCCCATGTTTCTTTTCCAACGGTAAAGCTTTCACCTTCGTTTACACTCGTCATATAGTATACTGCAACAAATTCAATTTAGACCTCATTTCATGCAATTGAACAGTGCATAACCATCATTCGAGCTTGTGCTTGGTGACTGGAAATAGAAATTCCTCCTGAATTTTACTTTTGTTTTCGGGTATGGGTAATCATGTTGGCATTTTGAGCCTTCACATTGGAAAACTTCAAGGTATGAGAAATTTACGGCAAATTAAGATGAGTAACGGTATAGAACAGAAAGGGAGATTACAAATATAGAACACGCTAAAAGTGTGTCCCATGTATTGATTTAAATGCAGATTACTATAAATCTCAAACAAATTACATATCAAGAATACATTGTTTTTACTCCAATACTGAATGCTCGTTTTCAAAAGTGTAGACAAGAAAGTGAACTCTCCCTGGACTTTTATCACAGAGTCTTAAAGAAAAGTCCTTGAGATACAGTTTACTTATTTGTAATCAGTGTTGTATTCGAGACCTTCATAAGACCGAACTAGACTAGCGCAAAAGCAACAAGACCTCTAGTCTTAATTCAAGCCACAGGCTATTCAAACGAATTGCAACAAAAGCATTCCTTTATTCTTGTTCACCATGTTACTTGTGACTTGTGTTGGGCATGGTCTTGTGTCTGGTTTGTGATGGTCTCGACTACAGCACTGTTTGTAATTACTTTATTTTATACACACGAAACACCCTCTCTCCGTAGATGTGCACTAATATTATAATAAGATTTTTTTCGGATTCTCTTAAACAATGGCTTATTTTCTTTTTGTCACATTTTAAGTAATGTTTTGCTGTCATGTTTCCTTCTATTTTTCTCATCCCTTTTAGACATTTCCCGCTTTGTCCATTTGTGTAATTTTACCTCCCTGTTATTCATTCGTTTTGGAAAAATTCAAACAGAAAAAAATGTAACTCAGAATTAAACATTGATCAATCGTTGGTTTTTTTTTATAGAGATCTCTCTAACCGTGAACCAAACGTTGCCTTTCATGAAATATTTCGCATAGAACCCTCACGTAAACAGCATGGATAAAAACAGTTTCCCACTTTTCGTTTTTTTAATTTATTTATTTTTTGTTGTTGAATTAGGTTCAAAAGCTTTGTAATCATCCAGCTACTAATGTGCTTAAAGACTGCCAAGTCCCTTTAACCTAGCTCTAACGACTGTAGAGTAAAGCCTGTTCAAATACCAGTACATCCAACGCGCCCCATATGGCCTCCTACAGTAAGTTGATCTCTTTGTTGACAGATATGTACTGACAGGTCACAACTTTTTTGGTTTTGACTGGTATATTGTACTTTCACAACAAAAAAATGTTGTAGATAGAGAGAGGAGCCCGTGGTTGTATTATCAACTATAAAACAGCCGTACAGATTCATAAGTGCACTGAGCTACAAACATGACCAGGAAATTACCTGGATATATTTTTATCTAAGTGGATACTTGGTGTTATTTTGTGGGCGAGGCTGCTTGCAGTTTAAACTAGTCACAAAAACAGAAAATAGAACATTAAAACTTTAATAGCATTGCACAAATCTCACAAATGCTAGTCGACTCACGAATTCAAATTGAACGCCGACATTCATACTGCGCGAGTGTTCACGAGAATGTGAATGCAAATGTTACATTTCTCTACAAATTGCATGCTCACCATTCACTGTTTGAATAACAAGACTGCGCAATCGTATGCTCTTAGAATAAAACTGAATGATCAGTTTTGTTCTTTGAATGGTGATCTAGACCGTCAATCTATTTCGTGCTAATTTGAATGAAACTGTCGCTAATCCGTTTGCAAAGATGATGAATTCGGCCAAGAAAAAAGTTGTGTCTTGAAGCACATACAACATAACATTATTTACTTACATCAGCCGATGCACAGCAACGGCTGTAAAACTTACAATGGTTTCGCATCTTCACGTTTTCATCTGTTCCAACTAATGTACTAGTCAGTTACGGTTCTCGTGTAGAATTTATGTGCACTATTTACAGATTTTGTTTTTACAGGTGTTGCCTAGTGGTCAGCATGTACCGTCAGTTTCTGGAAATGAACAGAATGATTTTGTTTCCACAGTTTTCCCAACTATTTTAGCGAAACTTTTTCGCAGAGTAAGGAGTATTGAATGATCAGTAACCCCTAGGGGCCCATATGGTCGCTATCAGTAACAGGAGCTCATTATTTACATACATGTGCTGACAGGTCACGGCTCTTTGGGCTGTGAATGGTATTACTTCACTTCCACGGCGGCATAATGAAATGAGATAGGGGACTTGAGACATGTATTAGCTACCACAAAACAGTCGTAGATGTTCAGGCATTATATCGACATCCGGGAATTCAGTGTGAGGGGATTCGTTAAGAGTGGGGCGTTTCGACATTTGATTTCCAATCATTTTCCTTACCTCATTTTGCTAACGTGCGAGCACAACAGTAATTCCAGACTTAGGTAAAAATGAAAATAAACAACTGTTTTGAGGTATATGAAGTCAAAACAGGCAAGGGTATATGTATTTTCAGGGCAGTTGGAATTGTCTGTCACCTTTTTGCAGTACATTGATCTGATAAAGGAATTTAAAAAATGAAAACAAAAGTAAAGTGAGCTTTACTCGGACTGACAATGGTAACTAGATAGATCGGATAGACCTCATGGTAGAAGAGCTAAATTTAGGGATTAATTCTATACCAGGCAAACGTCTCTTCTCGTGATCAAATTGTACTATTGCACAGCATGATACAATCTATCTGTTATTGCTTAAAAACCCATCCCTCCATGCATAAATTGTTGATGTGTTTACGGTACGTTTTCAATACTACCACTGTAGTGATTGACAGGTTGACAAAATATAATGTATGTTTATTCAGTAACCACTAACAAACAAATAAACATAAATAAATACGCAGGGATACGCAGAAATTTCAGGATGTATTGCTGTATATTCTGCTCTTTCAACAATAATTGTCACGTAATAAGTTACGTTATGTCAATTTTTACTTGCTGTTTTCTTCTTACGTTAAAAGTTAAAACAACCAACCAATCGAAAAATTATAAAGCCGTTCGATTGTTCATCATTTTGTTTATAGTTTCCTGCTTGTGATTTGACTGATAATGACTCTTTTACTACTGTTTTAGATTAGGGTGAAAAGCGACTCAGCTATAGTCCCCTCTTACCAAAATTACACTTACATAAAACCAAATACCAAAACCAAATATATCCCACGGTTTTAAACAATTAGAATTCAGTGCGCCTCAGCATGGGAAAACCTTTGCTCAGAAAAACAATTCCTTTTGTGTGTGTGTATATGCGAGTATTAAATTGAAAACCGAAGTCTCGGATATCAGATTGTCTTACCATCCGAAAGAGCATCCGTATTTGTTAGATACTTCTAATTGTAAACAGTGTGGAAAGGTATTTCTCTAGCTTGGTTTTGTATCTCCTGTTTGTTTCTTTTTGTTGCAATATGAGAAATAAAAGCATGTAACTATTCAAACTTTAATTAAAGGATAAAATTAGCGGATATTGATAAATGAAGCGGTAAGAATCAATTCATGAGTTAACAGATTGGGGTTCCAAGAGATATAAATTAGCTTCACCAATTATGAACGACTCTGAAGCATTCCATATTTGCAAAATTCAAAGGCTAAACTCTATGATAGAAAAAAAAATCCCCCACCGTTTTACCTGAATGAAACCTAAATACAACAGCACTGAATAAATCCCTGCATGGTCTGTTTTGTGAGAAGGCCCGCGCAGAATCGGATACTGGGGATGTCAGTTGGTCAAAGCTGCGTCTGACTGCGGGATGGGTAGAGATAACATTCTTAAATTAAACATTGTCCGGCTTTGGACGTTCGAAAAGTGTGTGTGTGGGAGGGGTCCAAATACCATATGAAACCATTGTGGGGAGAATAATCCAATAGTCCAACCCCATCAAAAAGTTGGGCATACTCCACTTTACAGGGTTTAGGCCCCTGATGGTCGCTAGATGGGTGGATTGAACGTTTGTCAAATAATAACCCTGTGAATTCCTTTAGTCTATTTGATGTATGATGTACACTGTAGAAGGGCGCTACTTGGTCAAAGTGTTTGGTGATTAATACAAATCTACCCACTCCAAGTAGTGCCGTCCTACTGAGTGTCCCAAGCTTCAAATAAGGCTGACTGTTAAAGTCAACCACGCCTTGTGTTCAGTGTATCATTCGTGATTCACCGATCGAATGACAAGGATTTATTCGGCTGTTGTAAAATATTTATCGTCGTCGCTGTAGTCGACAGGAGCACTGCTACCGAATTCTAATTTCGTTTTTTTTTAAATAAACACTGCTTCTAAAATTAGGAAATTGGCTTTCCGGCGTTGTCTTGAAAACGTTCCATTTCAAAATCTTCTCCCGTAGTTCCTAAAAAGAGAACAAAAATGGATTACTTGCTACATAAATGACTACATTTATAGGCTCTTCACTGAGTAAAGGTTTTTCTTCACGTTTTAAATTTTTTTAATGCAACACATATTTTTCAAGATTTGTCAAAAGTTTGTCTTGAAAAGATCTTACGTGCAGGATAGAGTGTATTTTGACAATGAACCTGTTGTCATAGACCTCAGTTGTAATTTAAATCCTATCTGACCTTCTGCCATAACTCGGGACTTAATATCAAACGAATTAGGCTTAATTTAAAACAAAAACGCTGTCCCATTCTAGATCTGTCTAATCCATAATCATGAACCTCTTATCTCTATTAGTTCAAGAGACGTACTTGACAAATCTATATAGCCATTTCTGGAAGTAAAGTACCTTGTTATCACACCAGACAATGGTTGATAAAAATCGAAACAATTAGTATCCAGGAGAAATGAGGAACATTTCTAAATTTGCAATGTTTTCCCACTGGGGTCTCCATTAACATGTTCCTACTGGTTGAGTGAACAATGATCTGAATGCAAAAAATGCTGCCGGGGGAGTTACTCTAGGCGATGATTTATTTCAGCTGGATAGAAACACCTACGCTAAACAGGGCTAAGTTGTAGTTTACCTTGAATTTGTTACTTGCCTCTTGGTGGTGGACGTTGATTCCGATCTAGGAGAGTGCAAAACAAAATTACAAATACTGCTGTAAGTATTCCTAGGTAAAAAAAAATCATGCAAATCAAGTGGATCTCAAAAATCCATCACAAGACTCGCTTCTCTAAAATCACTTTTAGTTGTTAACTGTAGCAAGGAAATGTGTCAGTTCCCCAGGTTGAAAAATACAATCAAGCAAACAAAAAAAATCATCCCAGGGCAAGACAAGAAGTCAGTTTACACAGGAGACAAGCAGCATGGCTTACTGTTAACGGTACAACATATGTGGGTTGAAATATCATTTGCTTAATTTCAAACAGCAGCAACGCAACAAATGGTTTTAAGGTAATAAGTGCATTTTAAATGTTTGTCTAACGTTAAGAAAAACTCATTGGGATCAGTAAATTGGCAGGGGATTTGCACCATGTACACAGGATGTCTGGCTGTCGTCCGTAGTCGAAAATCGGGAGACAAAACTAAGAGCAGACACGTAAAAAGGAGCAGACTGTTGGATATTTCCCAAACTGTGTGTCCCTTCTGTCTGCAACTAAATATATTTACAACCCAACAACGAAAGGAAACACCAGAGACTTTCTACTTACTTGTAGTTCTCAAAAGTCTGCATGTCTTTACATAAATTTACAAGTATTTACACTATCCCGTCAGTGGGTAATTTTCGGCCCATAAAAGCATACATAAGTCTTCACTTTCTTATTTATGTCACCTGCAGGCAATTCTAAAGCTAACTCCGTACAAGATTAATATAGAGATCTCTTTATAACAATTTTAAGTTCTATATTTTTTTCTAGTTCTCTGTAGTAAGGGATCTAGGTGCGATAAGGATATAGGGGTGCTTTCCACCAAATGGTTGTATTTCTGCGCGCGAGCCCATTAATATTTTGTGATCCCACTTTTTTTTGTTTTTGTTTGTTCTTTTTTTTTTGGGTTTTTTTTTTCCAATAAACAAGGCCATAATCAGGAGGCATCATTGAAATATTTCTATAAATCTCGAATTTAGAGCTGATAGTTTCCAGTTCGAGGTATTTCTTTCACAAAAACCCCGAAATTGCCGACCTATTTTGGATAGAGGCGGGTGGCTACATTCAGAAATGAACGCTTAGTTTTATTGCTAATTTGGGGGTTTCTTCGTTCAAAGGCGAATACATTTTTTTTCTTGGCTAACCCCCATGAAATTGAAACGAAAAGTGATCTCCTGGCCAAAATCTTGAATTTCCATTGAAAAAAACCGGAGGCCAACCCCTTCACGAGAGTCAACGGGCAGCGTTATTTCAGTCCGATTTTGCATTGTTTGCTATGGGCGCGTATTTGGTGTAGTGCAACCACAGGGACCGCAACTGGTTAAAACCTGGCACGATCCTTGGAAACACCTCAGCCTTCGGGTGTTGTACTGTCTCTTTGGTTAGCTTTGCCCAAGTAAATATCTGTATCTCGGGTTTGGTCCTTCAACTGCAAGCCATCTGATAATTAAAAACATTTAACTATATTCCACAAATTTTGGTCAACTGTTTGGTAGTAATCAAAGGAACACTTTATGTTTAATAGCTCCTCTTTATAGCTCCTCTTAATAACTATTTCTTGCTGGCAAATTCACTAAATTCAAATGTCGATGTACATGTATAGTCCAATAATCGACAATCCACAGTTTAACCTTCTGAAACATTAATACTGACAACTTCTTAAATCACTTCACTTTTGTTAAGCCCGTAAATTCATTGTTTCAGACTCTTAAAACATCAGAAAAGTTCAAAATATGACACTTACGGTTGTTTGGTTGACAGAACTGCTGAATTTCTTTCTTTGGTGTGTTTTACAGAGCCAAAATGCTCACAAAAAATCTTGATAAATCAAGCACTTATTTTGAAGTGCAGTCTTTCGAGAGATCGCTGATAACAAAAGCCCGCTGTAGCTTGCTGCGCCTGGTGGCTGAAATTCATGCGATCATACAGCCAACACACACGTCTGTCTTCTATCGAGATCTGATCTGGTTTACCCTACCTCGATTCATCCAACACCACAACACATTTTACCGTCCAGCTGGCAAAACAGCTCCTTAGCAGCTTTGTACATCACCTGAATTGTAATTCTACTCAATGTTATCACCCTTAATTTACACAACCATGGCTTTTATCAATGCTGCTGCTAGAGACAAAAACCAAAAAAACACAAAAAAAAACCACCAGGTTTCCGAAAAGCTACTGACTACCAGAAGACTGCTGGCTGCAAGGACTATTACATAAAGGCATCTGGAGTAACAAAAGACTAGTTCCAAATGAGGCAGGTAGATAGTACTATTGGTGGAAACTTCTAGGCTGAACCATTTTCACAAAAGGGGATATACAACAAACTTTCATACAGAAAGGTACCAAGGGTTTCAGTTCAAAGTCAAAGAAACAATAAGTTAGTTTGCTAGTGAGTGGGAACACCTTTCAAAACATGATGAATAGAAGTGTTCAATGAATGCCCCTTAACGTTAGGGAAGTTAGGAAGTTGCCTAACCAGGAGTTTCGTGGGCCAAGATATATAATTCATTCTGTTGAAACGATCACGACTATTTTAGGACATTACCTCCTTGAGTTTATTTTTGCTGCTCTTTTGACGAACAAACAAGGCAGTAAACAAAAGAACAAACAAGTCAGTGTAACGTACATTATAGCTCGTTTGCTACACCCATTGGGTGGCACCATATACACTGAACAGCAAAGGAAACTTGCCACGCCTGTCAAAGGACACAGAAAAATTTACTCCATAGAAATAAACAGTTTTTGCACACAGGTATGCTGCAATACCCCTTACTAATCACATGCCCAAAAGCAAGTGATTATCTTTATAACAAAGAAGAAACTGACATGCACAGCAACTTGCATGCTGTGCCTTTGATAGAAGTGGCAAGATTCTTTTGCTGTCCAGTGTATTAGCAGAAAAAAGGAACTAAGGCATAAATCTTACTGAATTGGCAACGGCTTCCAAAATAACCATAAGCACATCTGCAGTCAGGGGAGCCATAAATAGTGTAACAGGTGCCACCATTTAAACACTTGACGTTACCGATTTTACAAGCATCGTCTGTAATACAGAGGACCAAAAAAAAACGGAAAACGTGGAATAAATAACACAAAGAAACTGCTTTGTGAAAAGATTTACTGAAATGTTCACTTTACAACTTGTGAATACGAGTTCATTTTGTTTACAGCACGGCAATACAGACAGCATGAGATCTGCAAACGAACGTTACAGTCGTTTTCATCCCACGGCCCTTTTCGGCCATTTTTCTAAATAGAAATAGTACCTCGTTTTTAAGGACAATGGCAGGATGACTGGGAATATCTTAAGTTTTAAAAATTCAAATTCGGTCGGAGAATTATTTATTTTTGATTTATGAACACATGCTGGCAAATAGCGTATTTTTGCAGGCCGAAACCATAAATATACGATGGTATGTAGATCAGAAATTCTGTTCTTATCATTGCAGGAATGTGATTCGTTTACAATACCTGAAAAATCCTATTCTATTGGAATACACAGTTTTCGCTTATTGATGCTCAGCATATTTCAAAACAGATTCGTTTCCACTGAGCGTCATCCTTCGGTAACACCGTAAAATATTAGACTGATTCCTGCCCCCCTTTCTGGGAATGAACTGTATGATATATATGAAATGGGGAGGGAACCGGTCATGTATAGTTAACTTCACAGACCAAGCATTTCAAATATGGATTTGTGCCGGGGAGATGTAAATTAATTTTTTAATGTTTTGCCCTGCCCAGCGTGTATTGTTACACTGTATACTCAGTGTATGTCCCCGAAGGTCTATGATAAAACACAAACGTACTTGGGTGGGACTCGAACCCACGACTTCCTGTTTACTAGACACCCGAGTATGTTTGTGTTTTTTTTTTCACAAACCTTCGGTGACATACACTGAATGTACAGTGTTAAAATACACGTCGGGCAGGGCAAAAATCCAACATTAATTCACAAACCAAGTCCGTGAAGTTCACGGACGTTTAGACACGCCCAACCAATCATCACAGTAGACGCGTGTTGTCAGGTGCATGATCCCGAATGTTTAACATCAGGTACACGAAAAAGTCTGGTACTGCCATTAATAGTTAAGAAGTGGCTGGGGTTGGCTCGTGATTGCTGTGGCCGCGTCCGAATTACTTGGCTACGGCTGGAAATTACACGCGAATCCTCGGGAACTGTCTGTGGCCGCTTACATATACTCGTGCATACTTTCAAGCCAAAGCCAAGTAATTAGGACACTTCCTTAGACAGTAATTTTCTTACATCCCGGGTTGTTGTCTGCGTCGGACCTCTTAGACAGGGCTTTGTTCTGCGTTTCGTTGTCCAACAACCCTGGTGAATTGAAAACATTTATCAATGTTAAGTGACAATAAGTGGCCTTTGCTTTATTCTGTAGTTAACTCAGAACTTGTTTTGTCATCTGACATCAAGACCAGATCCAGAGTCTTTTTTATTCTTTCTTTCTTTTTTTCCCTTTTTTTTAGGTGCAGACGGGGTGAATTAAAGTAAGCAGTGTCCCCTGTACACTTTTGTGTTGATTGCACCAGTCACAAATTAAGCATCTGCTCAATAGCAATGTCCTGACCAAAATGGCTCTGTCCATACAAATATTTCAGACACTTCACTCTGATTGAAAAATCCTCTTTGGGGGATGAGGAGGTATGGCGGCCGTTGACCCCACCCACAATCCTCTCTCGTCTAGCAGTTCCAATGAATAAAATGAAAGATACAAGAATTGAACGGAAATGGGAGACAACCGCTGTCCTTGCTTTATAACTTGGGTGATAGGAGAATATTATAGGCTCACTGTTACACTGAACTGTTATCTATCACTGTAAACAAAAATTAGTCACTGTGACTAATAATACTAATAAAAAGTCCAGCTCTATGTCCCAATATGACCAGTTTAAATTACATGTAGTCAGACAGACCAGTGACTAATTTGCATTAGTCAGACAAACCAATGACTAACATTTATTCGTCAAAGATAAGTCAAATATTAGCCAAATTTGACCAAAGTCAGTCACTGTTGACTAAATATTAGTTCTGGCTTGATTTAGTAAGTCAGCAAGACCCGACCTATCTATATTAGCCATTTTGAACTCGAAATTACTAACTTTTGTTTACAGTGCTGGAAGTCTGTGATTTAGCAAATGTGGCTATGAAGAAATTGTAGACTGTTCGGCAGACTTCACAAGTCCAACTATTTGGTATTATCTTATCTAGTTTCAGGAGTGATAGGATTTGAAACGGGGGTGCAGATAATCTACGACTAAGATCCGAATAAGAACTTTTTGGCTTACTGTAATACGGGCGATTCACAATAGTGCGCCTCCAAGAGTGAGCGAAATCTGTGGATTCTTTCCAAACGCGCATTGTGATTGGCCAACACGTTTCATACTCTTGGAGGCGCAGTAATGTGAATCGCCCGTATTGGGAATTTACTGAAAGTATCTCAGGACCGCCATTTCCATTGAGCAAAGTAAGTCCCTCCTATCTAAAGCATTTTGGAGGTAGAGTTGATTCTCAGGAAAAACCCTTCATGAAGACACTAAACTCCCTCTAAACATCAGACTGTTCCTTATACCCGAATAGATGTTTGAGCCCGTGTACCACTCTTAACTTGTCTGAATACAGTCAAACATTTTAATACCGCAGCTGTGGCAGACTCTGCGAACGCAGCTATTCCAAAGGTATGTTTTTCAAAAGTGAATTTCAGTGCAGGTATGATTTTTTTCCTGTGAGATCTGTAAACAGATTTGCACGAATAAACTACAAATTAATTACAGTAGTGGAAGAGAGCACGCATTCAAAGTACTGTACCACTGATCAGACGTGGTGACTTATAACTGGTATAGTGATTTATAGATTTTACTTTCAGGTTTGCATCGCATGTGAACTTGACATCCTGTCAGTAGGCTACGCAAGTAAATAAAAACAAAATAGGTCCAAAAGATTTTTTCGTATCTTAACAACATGTCAGGTGTACAAAAATTTATTCGAATCTTAAACACATGTTGGGTCAAAAAAATTTCATCCGAATCTTAAAAACATGTTAAATTTCATCCAAAAGACATATTAGGTACGACAGGTTTCATTCGGTTTTGGACAATGAATTCAAACATTCAAAGTATGGTCTGTTTTAAAAAAAACAGTACAATACCAAAAACAATCAATTTTTTTGCATTACATTTCTCGGGAAACATGTTCCGATCTTTTTGACTCTAATTCTGCTTCGTACTCTATGACACTGCCAAATTTCATTGAAGTGCATCACCGTATGACCGAGATCGGTGGGGGAGGGCGGATTCCGACCCCCGGCTGTGACAAGGCCCCACCCCCCCAAAAAAGCCGGTTCTTTGAGGGTTAAGGCCTTAAGACCTAATACAGAGGATGTTTGCCTGTTATGAATAGCGCAACACAGCAGCCAAAATTAGTTTAAAAGCAAAATACTTTTCATGGATTAACTTTGTACATTTTAAAATTGTCCTGCTTAACATTAACTAATCCTAAATTAGGTATCAGTAATATTTATTTATTTAATGCCCGTAAATCAGGCGTTTTCAAGAAAAGACTACAATTGATGAGTGGGGGCCTACGTAATGTACCCAACACATACCTCATGAATTAACTAATCTCCACACACCTTTTGGCAATATTTTTACGTGTTGGAATATTTATTTTTCCACGAACTCTTATTTTTGGGGGAGGGAGAGGTCGTTTTGTTGATGGATTTCGTTTTGTCAGAAACATTTCTTGTGATCACAATTACATCCTGTTTCTTCAAAATAATATTTTAACATGACTAGTGCGTAATGTTTTTGTATAAGTTGTATTAATAGCAGAAAGGGCAGCTTTGACTCATTTGCCATATCTGACTCCAAACTCTTCATATAGTACCAGGAGAAATTCATATTAATTATAGACTCCGTGCAGTAATCATGTAATTATGTGACATTTTGGAGACTATGCGCAAACAGAGACGCCCTTGGTCTGGCCTGTGCGAGCACTAGTTAATAGTCCTGATATCTAACGTGAATGATTAGAGATAGTTTGCTTTTGCCGTAAAGAAAGGTATTAAATTGTTGCAGAAGAGGAGCAAGATACCTTGCTTTCTAAGAAACGTATAATTTCTGTTAAAATAAATTCACAGCCAAACAGTGCATTATTTTCAAAATGACATTATGGACTAAATGTTTCATCCGAGAAGAGATAATTTTTTACATATTTAATAGAAACCAGGAAATAGAATTTTTTTTTAAATTTTACTAACACCCCCTGAAATTGCATCTTTGGGTTTCAATTAATCTCATATTAAATTTTTGTTTTGCAATCATTACCCATAATTTGATGTTTTTTGGCTTTTTATGCTAATGCATATTTGAATATTAACCAGCAGAACTATAATGTCATCCAAGGCACTGAAACTCAATGTTGCACTGGTTTGTGCACAAAAAAATTCTAGATTTTTTAATGTTTGATAAAGCGCACCGTTCAGTTCATGTAACTCAAAAAAGGTGTAAAACAGTCTTCATATATGGAAGAAGAGTACAGAGATACATAAAAAGTGATTCTAAGAAAATTGAATTTCCTGGATCCTTTAAGAATAGCTTTGTCAAAAATGTTAAGGAACAAATAGTGTCAGACATTCAAATTTAAGTATGCCAAAAGCCAGGAACTTTGAAGAGGTTTCTCTCAAACGATGTTATATTTACTTCTTTTTGACCTTAGAGGGCTATGTATGCTTGGATTGATTCCCTTATTGAGCACTTTTTGAGGTCAGCTTTCATCGCAATTTTAAGGTTTCCCTCGTAATCCATAGTTTCAAACACTTATCCTGAAATCATACTTGACCTGATAAATGTATAAATAAAGAAAGTTATTGCTTGTATTAATAGGCAAAACAGCAAGCTCAAGTAATATAGTTTTGAAAACGGCGCAACAGCATCTAAGAACAATCATTCCTATTCCTAAGTATAGGTCCACGAGCAGTTAAGTGCTGAATCTCGGATTTCACAGTAATTAATTATCGACATTTCAATGCCTATCAAACAATAATTGTTAATAAAAACTATGCAAAAAGTACAGGCATGACCTGTCAGTCATCTGCAATTTGACGGACGTGTTGAGAAATCGAAAATCGTACTCACTATTTTGGGGAGCGCCGTTCACCACCAATCCAGCTAAAACAAATAACACAAACGAGTAATTAACAAATTATCTAAACCTAACTGTCTTTCCCCTGTTCCTACTGTAAGCCTGATAAACTATACACACTGTAATTTAAATAGCGGTTACCGCTTAAGGCTTGTGGTGGGACTGTTATCAATCCTTTCTGGCTCGTGGAATTTCTATGAATTTAGCTAAGCAAAAATAACTGCAAAAAAAGGCTCAGAAAATCATTCAATTTATATAATTAATACCAGGTCGATAGTACTTGAACAAAACGTACAAAAAGATTTGGCGTTCCACGCTTCAAATTTGAGGAAAAATTTATGAGGTATCTCGTCGAGGTAGTTTAATCGAGAAAGACGACATTGATCCATCCTTATACTAACAGATACCATTCACTCCGTGTCTGAGTCGGCTTCAAAATGTATATTTAAAGGATAATTGATACCAGGATCATGTGCCGAAGGCGACTGATCAAATGCTGTTACACAAACTGGGAAGAGAAAGGGCAGCAATATGATGGTGGCTTGAGTACAGTGGTGCACTGGCATTTTTTTCCAGGGGGGCATTGGGCAGGAATTTACCATTGCAAATTAATCATGATGCTACTCCAGCTGTGCCTAAGCGGAGTAACAGCCTATCTGAGTTTGTAGTAAAGTAGCAGATTGTATCTTCATTTTTTAAGAATGTAAAAAAAAAAAGAAAACCTTTCAGGGGCAGGTGCGCCACTTTGCTGTGGATATATTTCCCCTTCATCCCCAACTCTGCCAAAATGGCAGTCACACAAAGCATATAAGAAGACACCCTGCCTTGTAGCTTAGAGAAATGTTATCAACGAGCAACCCAGCTGAAGGGTTCCCATAGTCGCATGCGTCAAAGCAGTTTACTGTGACGCAGCAGCCTCAGGAAATACTCACCAACACAAACGACCAAAAGAAGAAGAGCAAGGCGGGCTGGCTCCATTATGACTATTGCTGTGCTTTGGCTGACTGTTGCGAAAATGAGGTAAAACCACTATAAATCCTTTACATTTATAGGGTCTTTTCTCTCTCGATTAGTCACTGGAGGCGCAAAAAACAAACGGTATGTGTACAGTGCGTGTGGGACCATTTGCCAAATAGCCACCTGGTCGCTGTTTGTTTCATGTTTTTGTTTGATCTGCGGAGCAAACCCAAACAAACTCTGCACCGGAATCGTTGAAGAGGAATCGATACTTTCTGTCTTCCTTCTATATGTAATGATAATAGAGTGTATATAAAAAGCTGTTTGTCAAATCACTTCTTTTTAGCTGGCTTTGTGTATGTCACCAAAACGTTCCTGCCTCCGAGATAATCGATATACCTGAAAACACGCAACATTGATTGGTTCGATTCATTTGCCATATGTCGTTTCACTTGAAAAAAAGTAAAACATTCCAAGACAGAGCATCCGAAAGGAATAACCAAATATGGACATTTCATACTTAAAGGTGTTTTTTTTTCAGTTTCCATATTTTATATAAACCAGAGGGCGTAGCTAATGCAGTGCACTTGTAGGCAAGTTGAATATGGATAATTCTATTGGAAGTATGAACCAATCGTTACCTAAGGTGGTGTAAGAAAATTGTTATTCATTGATTTTTATTAACCATGAGCGAAAATCATAGAGGAAACATAACCAAAGTATGCTGAAGCTTAATTAGAACAGGTTTGCGGTTTGAGCAGGGTAACACGAACCTGCTGTTTCATCTATCACCAGGACCGTGTAGCAACCCTACTGGTCTATCCAACAACACGGCATTAATATGTGCGGTTTCACAAACACGAAGTCTTGAATGCACGTTCTTAAACATTCTCTGCAATGCAATATCTTATTACAAACCTCCAAATGCGCCTTTGCTTCTCAGTTAGCCTCATTTTTGTTGCACTGTCTGAACTGGTATTTTGCTGCTTATGTTGGGTTTTAAGCTATTAAGTATTCCTATAATCATTAGCACAAGTATGATGCTATCCTGGAAAGAAAATCTCAATGTTGCATTAGTTTGTGCATAAACACTATTGGGTTTTCAGATGTTACCATTGTAAAGTTTCTTCATTTTGTAAGCTTACATTACAAGGGATAACAATTTTTTTTATTTCACTTCCCTTAAATGAATGAAGAGTATGGATAAAAATAGTATAAAGTTGCAGAAAGAAATGTATCAACCCCCCAAATGTATTGCCGCTACCCATTAGCATCCTGCATCCAATTTCCCATTGGTTCTGCAGGTGTTTAACGTGTGCCTATCACCTACTTTCCGGATACGCAATACGGATATTTAAATTGCCAAATTAGATTGAACGCCCAGCTAAGGTAACTGATGTTGCATGCTCCAGCACGAGAATATTGGGATGTACTGATCGGCTTTTGAACTTTCTTCAGAGTTTTTTTCCGTATCGTTCCATCATAGTCTTAGTCATAGCATCGCCACTGCTGACAACATGGAACGAACTGAACCGATCCAAGCTGATCTGAGCAGAGCCGAACCAACACTCAACAGTATGTGTGATACTTCAAAGTCGTTAAGTATGGATGACGGATTACTCACACCGTTTCATTGACTGTTTAGAAAACAAGTCATGGAAATTTCCTCTGTAAAGCTTGCAAATCGGTTCAACACGTTTTCTGATGGAAGCCAAAGAAAACGTTTCCTAATCTGGCCTGCTATAAAGGACAGTTGGATGTTTAGGGAACAGAAAATAGAGGTTCGCTGTATAGAACAACTAGGTAGTTCCATACTCGTTGATGACTGAGATTATAGACTGAAATTTCATAAACCCCAGCCAGTGTCTGTGCACTCCCATTACATGTCCATTAATAATCTGTTTCAAGTCTCTTTTCATCAGTATTTATAGCATCGTGCAATCATCAGTAATTTAAAATACAAATCATTTCTAAAACCCATTGGCAAATATGTGGCTCTTACAATCGGACGTTCCCTACTGAACTCGTATAAGCAAGCTTTCATGAACGCTTGAGACGTTCTTTAAATAGGGGAGGAAATACGTGCTTGGCCGTAAGTTTAATTAAGAAATCAATATTTAATAAACGTCCGTTTAGAATCGGCCATACACATTTATTCCCATTCATGGATACCCTGCTTAGTCAGAGAGTCAACAGAAGTCAATATATGATGGATTCCCAACGATAATCTAGAATTTTAAGTCATTTTCCGAAAACCCCGTTCGTGTTATGTTTATTCCTTGTGCAAGTTGTCCAAAAGGAATCCTCTTATATGGACTTAGCGCACACGTGGCGATCTGCATGTACACAGACTCTTGAAAAATCAGAATCGATTAAACTGTCTTGTATCCAAGGGCCAACGCGTAATCTACGCAGCGGCATTATAACGTCTTATATTGCAGGCATTATCACATTTAAATTCGTGGTCAAGTTGCACGTTGTTGAATGGGGAAACTGTCTGAGGTATTTGTGAATATAAATCAGCTTACAAAGATGGAATATTTACACAGTACAGACACATCGGCACACACCCTGTTTTGGGCAGAAGTTCGTCATAAATAATAAAACCCGCGACCAGTACTTCACAGTCCGCGTGGGAGTGGCCTTCCGTTAAATTAAAGACATTCATGCTCTTACCAGTTTCCAATCTACGCGCTTAAGAGATGACTACCGCGGAGGTAGGCCACAAAAATGGCCGTAAATCTCGTGAGATGGGGGGGGGGAAATATATCCCCCACTCGCTTTCCGAAGTGGGAGAATGTGCTATTGAATCATCCCCCACGTTTTTGTGACGAGCCCAAAAATGAAAGTGATTATAAACAATTCCGGAGAAGTTCCCAACGACTACAAATATCACTCTAAAGGGGTAAACAATACAAAAAGCCATAAATATGCCATTCTTATTTAAGATCCTGCATGGATGTAACGCTTTTTAAAGATGCACCTCTGTATCATGATTGCTGCCCCCTAGATAATGTCATATGGTGTCAGTTATCCCCTCCCCCACTTTTCAGCTTTAAATGGCCGGTACTGTCATCCCCACCGTTCCCTATCCCATATTTCCGGGGAAAAAATCACGCCACTGACACAATGAATATATCCCCTTGAGCAACCCGTTATCAGAGTTTGTGTGTGTTTCCTTATTTTGTGATGCCTATTTTGATAGATACGCTTGCATATATCGTTTTGACCCACTAACGTGGATAGTGTGGGATACATTCACACCCATGTAACTGGACTATGACGTCTGTAGACAGTTAATGAACTTTCAGCTCGCAGTGCTGAATGCTCTAAAGCAATTAGCTTTACATTTATTGTCTCCACCACTGAACAACACGAAGAAATGGCGGACAAGTCAGTAAAAGCGCCTGCAGATGCAGGCCGTGAATCGTTTGCCTTGTCAGGTGATGAAAAAGCTTTTTGCCAAGATGGAGATGCTGCAAGCTTCAGTGCAGATAGTAGTAGGGGTGAGTCAGTTGATGAGGTAAGTATTATTGCTATTTATAACATTCGTATTTTTATGTCTTATTGTAACTACAGAGGGTATAGAGATTTTGTTTACATTTTGTTATATCCAATGAAGTGAACAAATATTTGAAAAACAAGATATATCTATAGCACCAGCCGCCCCACACCCCTTTTGCTTTTTGTTTTTTGGGGTTTTTTTGTCTGCAAAAGTATAAAATTGTAGCAAATTAACCTAGCCCTGGAATCCAGCCGAGCCCTTCCAGCGCACCCAACAAAAGAAGCCATCTTTTTAAAGCTACCTATTTCCGGATCACGCGCCGCCCAAATTAAAAAACAGGCGAGAAGAGCGCAGTTGACTTGGAAACTACGGAAAGCAAACAGTCCGCTACAATATTATTCAGGGTTTTACTGTTGATTACCTCCACAATTTTCTGTTAGGAGTTGCTAGATATTTTGGACATTTATGGCTAAAAGTCACGATGAGCAGTATTACATTGTAAATGTAAGTGGGAGGTTTGATGAGCGGCTGACAAGCATTCAACCTCCAAATAATTTGACGCGCACACCTCGGTCCCTATCACACAGACGTTACTGGAAGGGATCTGAATGGAGTTCCTGGTTACTGTTTTGCCCCTTCCATGTTTAATTGGCATACTTCCAGACAACTACCTTCGATGTTGTGTCTTACCGGTGCATAGTCTTTCACTGCCTTTGTCAGAGTCCATATCAGAAACAGACTTGGTCAATGCTGACATAATGCTGAATAAGTTTGTTCTTTTTGTTGAGGTTTTGTATGAAAAGAAACATATGACAACTGTGCGCAACTGGACCCATTGTGGGTAAACTCTACGCTTATATATGAATCTAACAATGGCACATTACTTAAAATGTTTCATGGAACACAAGGTGTACCTCTGCAGGTTGCGAATAATTTCAGTATTTGGAGGTACATGCCTGGATTTATGTCAAAGTATGTATACAACAATTTAACTAGGGTACAGGAAAATTGTGACTCTTCATTGAATGGCTTGCTGACAACAAAGCATGCATTTCATGTGAGCGATTAAGTAACAGTTCTTGGATGTCCAAAAATAAGAGAAGCAAATATTTTGGAAAAGTTGGTGTTAGAAACAATACTTGACAACCCTGTTCCAGAACGAGACTATAGCCTTCTTTGATCGTGTCACTGTACATAAAAATATTATTTCACACCAAGACATATAGGAAAGTAAGTCGGAGAAAATCACCCCTTGTTATTCTTAGGAAGGGTTTATATGGCATAATTGCCAGTATATGTGTTGCAGAGAATATATGATACATTTTATATACTTCATTAACAGTGAATGGTCAGAAAAGTCTTTTGGCAGATATAGGCAAACTGGTGCTACAGAATCTCATATTAAAATTGTCCGCTGCATCGGGAACAACCTCGCCGTTTGTGAAGCTGGAGAACTGAAAGATAAGTGTATTTCAATCGAAAAAGGCAGCTTATTTCTCACTCATTCAAATGTTCATTCTCCAATTCTGTTGAAAGTGACTAAGAGAATTAAAACATTTTACAAATATCAAACTTTGACAAGCAATATCTTAAACTGGCTTCTCCGCCAATACGTGAATGCAAAGACCTATTTTTAGAATGGTCCAAAACAAGAGCGCCCTCAATAGGCCTGAACCAAAGCAAACGAAATTGTTTTTATCCTAAAGAGTTTCTGCAAAAGTATTGTTTTGAGACTAACGAAGGCTTTAAAAACTTTGTTTGTCAAGCGAAGTTTATATGACGATTCGGGTAAGAAAATCCCATCTTTACTTTCTCAGAAAAAAACGACCAGTTACATCTAACTTAACAGCTGCTTTATAATTTTTTTCTAATCAAGTGTTAGATTTTCCGAACAGGTCGTTTTGCCCTAACTTTAATGAATGGAAGACGGGAGAAAATGAACAAAAGGTCAAACACTGTTAATGAAATATAGCAGAAGTTAATGATGGATGCAGTTGTCAATGTCTTTGTTTTGTGAGGGGTGACTTCTTGAAGGTGGGGGGGGGAGGAGTGCTTGGTTTTGTTTTCTTTGTTGCACTCTACTATCTTCAGTATCATTAGACATTTGTGAGACCACAGACGATTTGATCACTTTGGCTTAATTGCGCCATCCTATCATCCTTCTAGCTTGTCCTAAATTTTTGGCAAAAATAATTCTCCAAGCATTTTTTTCAACAAACTAAAACCCAGGAACTTAAAAGTAGGGCTGAACATCAACTTTGATTCCGAGACGTTCCGATTATGATTATGTCATGATTACGTTATCAGGTGTCATATTGAAGTCAGATGTGCTTTTTATATTTTGAAACTTTGAAGCATTTTTCCTGATTCTGAGATGTGCCTAGAACGTGGACGTCATAATAACGTCATCAGTTTACAAATATAAAAGTATAATTGATTGTAATCAATTAAACTTTTGTATTTGTAAACTTCGGAATCTAAATGAACTAAATCTTATGGTACCCCATCCTGCTTGTTGGAACAAGTTGCAGAGTAAATTCTGGCTGACGTTATTATTTTTTTCGTTTGTGCAAAATTACCCAAACCTTGCTACCTGTCGAAACCGGAAGTGCCATGAAAAATGGAATTGATGCCAAAACTGAACTTGCTTTCAACGGTAGCAGTCTTTGTTCAGATAGTATTGTTCCAAAAGGCGACCAGTCATGTCAGGAATACCAGAGCAACCTCTTAAGGCAGGCCAGGCTGAAAGTGTCAAAAAATATATTTAGTATATTCAGTAAAAGTGTGTGGCGAAATGAATCCAATCTGCTTGCATTGTCAAAAGCCTACTCTCATTATCGCAAAAATGTGACTTAGCTTTGAAAAGCTTAGCTGGTTATTTAATCCTTTAGTAAGTTCCCACACGCCACCCGGCTGCCATATAACTGATTTTAAACAAGCATCACAGGGCGACAATTACAAAAAAAGTTGTTCTGTTTCCCTTTGCAAGAAATCAAACACTATTCATACTGCTTAGAATTTCACACTGTCCACCTAGTATATAAACTGAAGACCAAATCGTGGCAACGGATACTTTGACGAAAAATAGTCATTTGGTTTATTTGTAGCCTTCTAAAGCCAGGCATCGTTTCTTGAAAAATCGATTGTTTCCTATTTTCCACGCTGAAATACATCACTCAGAAGTCCTTTGTGGCCACAAACGACAACGTTTTCCCAGTTTTTTTCCTCTTTAAAAACAATTAAACCTATCCCAATTGAGTTCAGCTCATACGGGGATGTCCAACTACAATCAGCTCCAGTGAAAAGTATGTTTGATCTGTTTTTAATGCGTTTACGGGTTGTTTTCCACTTTTCTCAAGAAATCTTACGCCCACGTTACACGTGCGTTGTTCTTAAGTTTCAATTGAATGTTTTCTTGTTACGAGCTATTTTTCTTTATTTATTTAGAGGAAAGAAAAACATGCAGAAAGTTCAGTCAACTTTATAATCTTCTTTCTTGCTTTCTGAGATGGAGCAAATCAGTTTTATAGTCCGTTTAATCCTTCAAACGCGTGATTGAAGCCGTCAGTTTGAACATATAATGACACGTCATGTACACGTAATTCCGTGTATGTTAATTTAATTTCACCTTTGATACTTTGACGGCCGTAGCCCGCCTAGAACCATCTCTGAACTGAAGTTACACATCCCTACCCAGTGTAAATGGTCTGTGATCGCGCAACCACTTCCCTGTAGATCTTTATTATAACCGCCGCTGTGTTTTGTACTCCCTTGTGTAATATTTTTTTCTTGCGTGAACATTTTCCTTATTTGGAGTCACAATTTACACGATAGCCTTCGTGAAACCTGCTAGGACATTCTTGAAAGCAATTACGGAATATCTTCGGTTGCCCGCTTCTCACGTAAGTAGTTGGGGGGGGGTAGTTGAGCACAATTCAACCTTGACCAGTTGGGCACAATTTGACCTTTGCTACAAAAATAGCAAAAGGTCACATTAATAGGCATAAGAATAATATTTATGATTCAATTTATATGAATAGGAATGAGGTGTAGGGGTGCAAAATATGGCACAAGAAGTCTTTGTGTAAGGGATAGGAATATATAGGGTCAGAAAGTCTAGTGTGACCTTTTGTATGGGATGAACAAAAATATATAATAGCATAGGATCGAGAATGATGGTACACGTTGACCTGTCCTCTGAAATTATGGCACAACAGGATAAAATAAGATAATAACAATAATACATGTAATAATACATATAATAAACCTCTGGTAATCACTCTTGTTGTATTTCGTAAAAATTAGTATGATAATTGAAAAAAATCAATGATGAACAAAGAGAAATAAAACAGCACTTAAAACCATTATGTGAAGTTTACTAAATTCATTACCAGCACACTGTCGTAAAAGTTGGTACCTTAATCCTGTCCTAACTTACTCTTTTATAATGGGATTTGCGGTTTTTGTCATAAAAAACGATAGCTGGGGGGGTCACTTTTCCTGTATAAACTCCTTTCCCTGTTCTCTTTGGCAGCCGTTTCATAGCAAACATCAACAATCATACTGATACAAGAAGGGATTCACTAATTAGCCTTGGATGACTGGTCGATGATACAATCGTGCCTGGCATTAATTTTGTTCATTAATTGCAAAACATGTTTCTTGTGTTGGTGGGTTGTACATGTGATAAATTATTATCAAAAAATTACTACGCAAAGAAAGAAATTAATTTAAACTAAGAAAGAAAGAAAAATTCGCCTGGAAAAAATCTTTTTAAATAACCGTCTATCTACCGGTACATTGCATGGAAAATTTAAAAAGAGAATCAAACCCAAATGTCTCGTGGATTGGAATATAAGTGATTGTTTTTCTTGTTTCAATTATCTAAAAGCCGCAAAAGGCCGTCTAAAGGTCTGTTTCTGCCATACCCAAATATTTGAAATCTGCAGGGGACATAAATTCTATAAAGCTGTATGGGCCTCAGTTATTCGTCCCCCAACTATGTATTTGTATAGTCAAAGGTTTTAATGAAGGGTCCAAAATTTTATCAAATAAGCTTTAATTTAAAAGGGACTTATTTTATTCACAGAGCTACAAGAAAATCACTCCATTAGGATCTTACATTGACGATTGAAGACTGTAATTACAAAGGACTAGGACTAAAACTGGCAGTCAAATTTGTTACATTTTGACATCTCAAGCTCTCATTCATCACATGTATGAGAGCTTCCCTATTATACAACTCCTGATATTCGGTTTCCATTCATTCCAAAGACCTTATTTATGGAATCTATATAGGATTTTTCTTGCAAAACAATGTTCCGAATTATATATTTGAAATAGGAATCAGTTGACCGAGTCCCCAATTTCAAGAAATTAAGGCTTTCTTTAATTGTGGACAGTTTAAAGTCACATTTTCCGTTTGTTGAAGCATGGTTGCCGGTGAAAAAGGGGATGCGCGTGGGCTTAGAAAGGGATGCAAATTGCCTCGCCGGGTTGACCGTGTCAGACGGAGCTGGTTGCCGGTGAAAAAGGGGATGCGACTGGGCTGAGAAAGGGATGCGAAATGCCTCGCCGGATTAACCGTGTCAGACGGAGCTGGTTGCCGATGAAAAAAGGGAATGCGAGTTTGGGGTGGAATTTTCATTCTAGTCAGTAGGGGGCGCATGCCTAATATGAGGTGACAATTCGATTAAACCTGTAGAAGTACCCTTTTCGTCTCAATTATTTTTAACATTACATTCACTTCTACACATGAAAATAATGCTAAATATACCTCTGATATAAAGGAGATATGATGACGCCGCTATAACATCTTAGATAAGAAGATGGTTTCAAAATGTCTGTAGTTGTAATCGCCAGCATGCACTTCAATGTTGTTACTGGGAAAACGATTTAATAAACTTCACTTAAAGTTTACCTTTGCCAAATACTGAAAATTATCGGTAACTGTTACATCAATATAGAACAGCAAAAGTGAACACCTTAAACATTAGGTTTTTATTGAATTTACATTTCCAAACTGAATTAAAACGGAAACCCACTCCTATTTACTATTTATTATCAAACAATACCACCGTGCATGAACACGATCAGTCAAGTGGGGAATTAATAAGTAGTATTGTTTGAATTCACCGATGCATATCGGGTCGTATCCCTTGGCATATTTTTCCATTTATACGCATGCTTTTATTATCCTGCGTTGTTTTACAGGCTTAGCATATTTTTATTTGCGACACAAAATTGTTCTAGCGTGTCCTCTCAATACTCAAACCTCCAATCAGTACATAAGTTTGAAACACGATGCAACACTGCCTCTGTGCTTAGGATGAAGAATAGCTAACTCTGCATTCACCTCAACTTTCACAGGGGCAGTTTGTCTTCTAGGAGCAAAGAAACCAGGCAATAGTTGTAGGAGATGCTCGATTATTTCCATGGAAACATGGAAATGCCGTGTCATCTTCAAGATAGAAATTATGTTGCCTTTTGTGAAGGCCATTCCAAGCAGCCACGTTTTCATTTATTTCCCCTTTCTGCAGGCTACAGTCAAAGCCATACGTAGTAAAAAATATTCTTTCTCACCGAAATTAATGTCGCGTGCAATGCCCATTACTCTCTCCGTCTGCTGCCGTAATCTTTTGGCAATTTCTCTGGATCGGCAGTCACAGTTTCGGGGATCTGGGTTGTTACAACTTTTTTTTTTCAATACCAGTAACTGTCTTATGTAATGACTTGTTGCTTTTCCTCTCTGCGCCTCGCTTTCTGATGTGATGTGGAATTGCACCATTTCCAACTTGGAACTCTGTAGCTGTCAAGAATGGCTGGGTTATGTTCTATTTCTGCAAGCAGGGGATTGTTGTCGGGGAATTCTCTTGCAGGCTGCTCACCATCACGTGCTTCTCCTGTCTGGAGGTGACCAGCTAATCAGTCTCATTTCTACCCTGTTGTTCTTGCTCGTTTTGTATGTTAGGCGTAGTGTAATTTTCGGCTGGTTTATCATTCATAGGCCTGTGTCGTGGTCGCTATTAAAGTCTCTACCTTCTGGCTCATTTGAAAATTAAAGAAGACGTATTCATCTTGATTTTACAGCATTTGTACGTTGTTTAACGTCTTCTGACCCTGCAACGCTGCTATTGTTCCGGAGGGAATTACCTCCAAACAATAAACTTAGAAAGGCTGTTAGTGATATTGTTCGTCTTTGGCGTTCTCCTTGCCTAAATAAAAAATTCTCCCTTGCAACAAGTCCTTGATTCTCAGGGTGTCAAATGTTTCCAACCTTTTTTTGCGTTGTCTTCAATCTTGATCAAGGAATGTGAGTGTTGATCCATTTATGGGCTCCGCATCGAAATTATTACACCAGTAATTCCAGTCGTCCATGGAAAAGTAATAAAGTTTTCAAACAATTATTATGCCCATTGATCCGCTATAGGCTTTCCCAGCTGAACTCAATAACACAAAAGACAGTCATGAAGCTCAGATCATTTTCGCAAACTGTAACCCTTTCCAAAGTGAGCCAATTCCACAAAGGAAACAGCTTTTGTTGAAGCATAAAGTATACAACATAATGAGATAAGGAACTAATAAAGTTGGCGTTATGATGTTCATAAATTTCTGTGATCACGGTTTGTAAATTTATAAATACAACTAAATGAAAACAAACAGGATGAGTTGTGACAAACAAGGTTGGGGCAATCAAGCTGGTGAAAATGTTGGCAAAAAATCCCCGCTGCATGAAGTTTATTTAACAGTAACTGTCCACATCCATGACGAAACATCATGCATTTAAAACGGGTTAAAACGAGAAGAGGTTGAAACGGCCTTCTGATACCATCCTGGTCACCGACATAATCAATGTGCACTGTGAGCATGCATAAACACATGTACTGTATAGTACTGTATTGTATAGTGTATTCAGCATATCCTGCCGTTTCAGCAGTCGCTGAGTCTGAACTCCCCTGCCGAGTTAATTGAACGTGGTTAGGAGTAGATACGTGAGGTCTGACAGGGTTTCTACACAAACCCCTTGTGCAAGGGGTGTTTGTGTAGACGTATTAAGGTACCAACTTCTACGACAGTGTGCTGGTAATGTTTGTATGACTATCGAATAATAATTATCGGGTGGGATACCGGCCGGAAACCTGTGCACATTATTTCATAGCATGGTGGGTAAATTTGCTACGTGTTAAGTATCCGTAGTGACGTCGCACCGCCCACGGGTATTCATATTTTTTTTTTATATTATGAGATACTGGTATTTTACATTTACTCCACGATAAAGAATAACAGTAACGCACCGCTCTATTTGAATTTGTAAAACCGTATACGTGCACAGGGTAACCGGACGTAAAACACCAGTTCAAAAGATTACAAAAGTTCAGCCAGAGCCACAATCATATACATGTACAGGGTAACGGGAAGTAAAACAATCATGTTAAAAGGAATAAGAAACCCAGCCAGGGACAGCCGGGTCTTCTTCCTGTATTGATCATATCTCTGTAACCATCGTAAGCCTGACTCAAGACCGTTAGCATGTGCCCGCCCTCTCTCGTTTAGTGTCCAAGGATTAAGTTCGACCAACACACACTCTGAAGCACACACTGGCCCACACAGCGTCGCGTAAGACACTTTGTCCGAAAGATTATCCCCCATTACCTGGCGCCACATACTGTCCATTATTTGTCTGAAGGATTATCCGTAACATTACCCGACGGCACGTCGTACGGCTCTTTGTCTAGTACACCGCGGGCATGAAATCAAAGATTACAGGTTGGTTAAAAGTTTGGAGTGGCAACTTACTTTTGTTTCTAATAAATACCTTACATACTATGATTAAATATTTTGTCTGTTGCCATCCAGATGCTTTGCTCTTTAATGTGAAAAATAAGGGTATAAAAATGCAAAAGTGCTCGTGTCTTGTTCTCCTTTCTCCATTATACCAATAGAGGGCGCTGTCTCCAACCTCGATACTTCATAAATTTGAGCTCGTGAAATACCACGGTTGCACCTACCTGGGGACAAGTGGCACTCGAAGTGAACATGGACAGACGGGCGTTTGCCTTGCTTACGACGAATCAGGAGAAATGTCACAATTTAAAGAGATAAGTCGGTGAAATATGTTTCATGTTGCCAACATTTGTCAGTCATGTCACCGTCAGTTGTAAATTGTGCCTCTCCTTCTTGTCTTTGGGGTGTAGGTTTGTCTGTGTCAGTTAATTATGCTGGTTCTGATTAAGGAAGCAGATGCGATTTCGGGAAAGTACAAATTATTTCTGTAATAATTATTTCTACAAAAAAGTCAAGTTGAAATATTATAGGGGACGGAATTCAACAGCAATTCCGTGCAAATAAAGTCATGACGCTTGAGAGTCGTTTCTCTAGTTCCAGATTTTTCCTAATTCTGGATCGTTTGAATTAAAACCTACTTGTTAATTAATATTGTGTTGCTTGTGTCTTCAGCGCGCATACTAAAACAAGTTCTATTTGAAAGTTAAAAAAATTGTTCTCAAACTTTCTAGACTTGGCCAGATTTCTAGTTCACACTTCGATATTTGAGTTTGTTAAAATCACTGGAGCCAAAAAATCGGCGAAAAAGGCGATAGGCTAAGTCACCAAATAAGTGTAATTCCAAAGTCCTTTTTCGTATTCGACAGTCATATTTACGTTTACAGCTAATCAAATGAATTAGAATGTCCGTTTCGAAAATCGGCTGGAAACTGAACACATTAATTTTCCCCCCTAAATTTGGATCGCCCGGTAAGTGCGCGCAAATATAGGTACATTACAAACTCCACTATACTGACCTACCAGAAATGTGACGTAATGGGTTTGTCAGTGCGTGGCGTGGGGACAGTATTGTTGACAGCTTACCGTACAGCTGATTAAGTTGAGTGACAATTTACACGTGTTCTAGTTTTTAATTTGTTGGAATCAGTTATGGAATTTTTACTCATGAACTTTGTTTCTGGAAGAAATTCTCCGTTAGAAAATCAACTTGTTACCATGGCTGAAAAATGGATTTTCGCTCGGTTACTTTTTATTCGTGAAAAGGTTTTTGTCGCAATCCAGAACTGGTTTAACCGAGCCAGAAGTATGAAAAGTGTCCTCATCACTTTTGTCATCCCTGTAAGTCAAAATTAAAAGCTCTATTAAACAGGATGTGCCCTATTAAAAAGGCCCTAGTGGGTTAGGGTTAGGTTTAAAAGCATTATGCATCACACACATATTCTAGGCTGGCTGGATTCTTTCTCAATTCAAGTCCTCTGTTTCTGCTTAAACTGGATTCAGTGCATGGATTCAAGTGACGGGTTTATTTATATGATTTAAATTAATTTCACTACCAGTATTTAAAGTGTCCACTTCTGAGTTTAAGATGTATAAAGGCATCAGTGTACATCTACCGTATTGTACCTTTCATTTCAACAAGTACACGTGAATTTCAATGACATAAGAAGTGTTGGTTACTATGCTGTGAAACCAGTAACAAAAGTTTCTTAATCGAGTGAATTTTAATCAAGCGTTAGTTATTACTCTATCACGAGGGAGATGCATCAAAAACCATACCAGATTGCCTCTTAACACGTGCCAAAAATTACTTGCGTTGAAAACAGATACATGCTATTATGCCAATTTGACTGCATATTTATTTACAGACATAAAAACGACTTAAATTTCAAAAAAACAGATTGTAATTGTTTTTTAAACCGAAAATTGTCAACCCTGAATCAGCCAAAGCAGAAAATGATGTGAAACATTTGATTGAAGTTGCCAAAGGCTCAGACTCTGATTATATCTGTGATGTTTAGTATTCTGAGGGCTTATCAAAGCAGTTATGCTACATGTAGGCTATTTAGTGTCATTACGGGTCAACAATCAACACACGTACATAGCGTCAACATTAAAGCATTAAAAACTTAAAAGTGCCCTGTAAAGATTCAATAAAAGTGGTTAACCATATTTAAGAGATTCTAGCATTCCTCCATTGTTTTATTAACAGAAAGGTTTTTCACAATACCTGTAAATGGGGTCTCGTTTTTCCTTTGCCATCTACATGAAAACAAGATGGTGGCCAGTTGGGCTGCGCAAGAAAGCCCCAGTTTTCCTTCCCCCCCTGCATGAAATGTTATAAATAGTACCTGTGCCAAATTAAAAAGCATTTAATGAACAAATGGGAAAACTGTGCTCAAAATACTGTTTTCATAAAAAATGAGCAAAAATGGGATAAGCGCCCTCTTGTGGTGACCTTCGGAGCAGTCTGACGACCTGGCAACAGGCAGATTTGAATTCAGCACCTTCACATCGACCTAGAGCACATGATTCCATGTTGCTACTCGAAAGTGAGAACCTACCTCTAGTTCCAGTGAAGCTTTGATTTCTGGCCCATGGTCTACAGGGATTATCGCTTCCTTGCCCCTAATTTCATTCAGGATCTCCCTGTCATGACATAACGCAGCATATGACTCATCGTCTATTGGTCATCATCCTATTTCATCCTGTTGTGCCATAATTTCAGAGGACAGGTCAACGTGTACCATCATTTTTGATCCTATGCTATTCCATATTTATGTTCATCCCATACAAAAGGTCACACTAGACTTTCTGACCCTATGTTATTCCTGTCACTAGAGGTCATCTTGTGCCATAATTTTTCACACCTACAACTTATCCCTATTAATATCATTATGATTATAGTTTTTATGCTTATGTCAATTCATGTGACCTTTTGCTATTTTATACCAAACGTCAAACTGTGCCCAACTGCACAAAGGTCAAATTGTGCTCAACTGCCCCCCACCCAACTACTCACGTAGAAGGGCGCGGTGTGTTTCGAATTCAGTTGCATCTACGCTCCCGACCAACTCACTTTTTCGCATTTGTGTAGCCACCCCTTTTGAGTAGAGGTTTTTTTTAATATCAGCTTTATTATTTCCTGGGATTAATTTTGCCTCAAGCATATCTGCCTGACCTGCATTTTTCTCGGTAGCAAAAGTGATTCGGTTGACATTCCTCAGAGCGAAGCCCTTATTCTACAGTTTTTTACCCGACATAATTCTAACTCAAAGGGATGATTATCTCGGACTTTTATAATGTTTGTCACAATAGTAATTTAGGATTTGTAATAATGAATTGCGTGACACCGATGTTAATGTAATAGCCTTTACTAATGTTGAGGACAACGAGATTATTCACCGTCAACATTAACCTTTCCCTTTGTTGATTACAATTTCCACGAGCAGCGACACCAACGGCAGAAACGAGATTAATCCCAAGATGATGAATGCCATGTGGTAGCTTCCAGTCTGATCGAATATCCAACCTGGTAAATAGTGCAAGATGAGTTACTCAAGGGTGTATTCTGCCAGGTAGCGGTAGAAGAATCGTTTCATTTTAGAGATATTCAAGAAACATTTATCCTTTTGCCCATCTCATATCCCAGACGCCCTAACAAAGCTATGGGAAGGAAAAACATATCTTTTATGCATTATTTTCTTTTTAATGTTAAAGATGTTTCTTGTCCGTCAAATAAATACTGGTCCTTTGCTATGTTTAATCTCAATCTCAGCAAAGTAAAAAAAACTCGTCAGTATTCGAGTATTCCTTACCAGGGAAGAATCCGAAAGTGATTTGAATAATAGCAGTCAGTAAGTCCATCCAGCTGAAAGCGGACACCAGTTCTTCGGCTCCAAGCAGTTCCCGGGTGTAAATGTCAACAAGTGATGCCTTTGCCCCAAAGAAGCCATCATAGATGACGGCGTTGCCAATCATCAACCAGAAGGAGTTCGCCCAGGGAAGCGTCAATAGAGCCAAACCGCAAATTGTGATTGAAATTAGCACAGCCAATCGTAGCTTCAGCCAGCCTTGGTCCACCATTAACCCCAATAGAATCCTAATAACCAGATTCCCTATCCCCGCGGCTGTGGTGAACGTCACGGCCTCGTACCCAGAGAAACCTTTCGATTTGGCATAAGCGATGAAGTATATCAGCCAAAGGGTGCCCGCGAAGACATGTCCCACGTAAACAAGGGCTGCTATCCAGAATGCAGCGCGTCTGAAAACTGCGCCGCCGAAAAGATTACCACGAGCCTGCACAGCGTCCTTAAGGATGCGGAGTAGGGATTTCTTCTCAGCAGCAGCGCTTTCTTGATCGTCTAACGATGGCCCCTTCGCACTTGAGATGATTGGTAGGTAGTCGTCCCGCCCCTCTGCTGATGGCGGTGGTGGTCTTAGCAGGAGGCCACATACACCAAGATGCATGCTGATAGCCCCAAGCAGTAGCATGGCACCTCGCCAGCCGTAAGTATCTAAAAGCACTTGAGTGAACGGAGCAAAGATCAAGCCCACTGCGTCTCCTGCGGTCGCAATCCCATTCACTGTTGCATAGTTCGTGGTGAAATAACGACCCGTCATGGCTCTCGATAAAATATTGGGGATCACCAAACCAGGCCCTGCATATTAAAACAAAGCCTATGAAAAAAAATTCCATGCTGAGCTCTGATGCTCAGTTCGATCAAAGGCACCACGCTGTACGAGACCTTAAAAAATACGAAGAATGCCCAAGTGCCGAAAGATATTTTAGCGGAAGCTTTTAAACAATGGGCACGCACTATTCAGTTCACTTCGAACAACTGCTTTTCAACACACCAATGACAAGCAAACACTCGATCAAGGCTGATCAGCTTGGGAAATGCTTATTACATGTATTAATCGGAACAAAGAAAACTACATACCAGCGACTACGCACAGGACAAGTGTCATCTGTAGCGTGCCAGTCAAGAAGGAGGACACGATAACAGACGCCCCTAAGAGGAATCCGCAGACTGTCACCACGATGCTGGTACCAAACAATACATCCAATGGCCTTGATAACAGACCTGCATAGGACGTGATGACATAGCAATTAGCATGTCTTCTCGTGGATGAGGAAACATTTGAAGACTCTTTTTGCTAACATTTTGAACAAAGTAGAGCTGTACATCTACATCATATGCCACTTTCATACTTGACCTTGCACTTGACCTTGTACTTGACCTTGCTACATTCATCAGACGTTTCGAAAAATTTGTAAGCGTGCTTAATTACAGTTAACTGACCTTTACTAAAACGTATATGTATTTACCTGCTACACTGCCAACGGCAGTAATAGTCGCTATCAATCCACCAATCATCCACGTGTCGGCCTTGAATTGCTCTTGAAGCGTTGGCAGCATCACCCCTAGACCTTTGAGGAGTCCTGTCCATAGCAGCCAGTCGATATGGACACAGAGGACGGCATACCAGCCTGCGTTAGGACAACCTGAGCCGCACTGGACACCCATCGTTAAGACTTGTCTCACGATAGATGCCATCAGCGTGTAATATGACACCTTACCAGTGATCCAGGCGACCAAAGATAGGTTAATGTCAGCCTTAAAAAGACGGGCGTCTGTCTGCTTTGGCTCGTTCAGTTACTGGTGGTTTTATATTTATGGGAGGTTTTTACAACTGTTGGATAAACGGTACATACGATACCTGAATAAATACTACCATCGGTCAGCCGTGTGATTTGAATTGTTCTGTCCGATGCACTTCGCACACAGTTTATCAGATCCATGATTGAAGTAGCTCTTTGGGTCAAACGATAAATGCACCCCATAGCGCTACGCACAATTGTCCTGTTGATAGTTTTGGTTAGTGGTATGAAATTAAGTAAATTGGACACAATTGTGATGTTCTTGTACATTCTCAGAATGTTTTGAAAATACGAAACTAAAACCATACAGTTATTGGTAACAGTAAGATTTTCTTTACTGCACTTCGACATATTGGATATATTTATCGTGTCGAGTTCCCGAAGACTGTTTCATTCCCGTCACCGAAGTTGCTTTACTTTTCGTTGAAAGTTTAGCATTAAAACACAGAGTTTAACAGTGAAACGTATGACAATTCTGAGTGATAAAGATAACATCGTCTGTAGCATGACACAAAATAAATCTGGGGCAAATCGATAAAAGCAATAGCTCTGGGCCAGTTATACACTAAGTACACCACCGACCAGCTTGGATGGTTTCATGGTTACATGTACTTGTCGTCACGGCACATTTGGCGAGAAGTAAGTGTACTAGTGAGTGCATTGAAAAGCACTGTAAGGGATCAGTGTCCGAGTCTGTGTCACAATATGCCCCCCCCCGCACAAGGCCAATGGACATAAAGGATTTAGCTATTGTCAATTGTTTGTAGGTCACTGTCAGTATTCAAGCATGACCTCGAACTAATTTGGCACTACATGTGAATGCATTCAGCTAACCAGAGTTTGTGTCACTTGTATCACTGTCCCACTGTACATTTTTTTTTTTACATGGAGAATGCAGTGGTGGCGCTTCAGTGTAAGCACGTACATCTAAAACCCTTTCACGGCAGGGACTGCAAACGCCGCAGCATTGTGTGAGGATTAGTGCGTACCGCACGGTCTATTCACCATGCAACGGCTGGTTCAGTGGGGCCTGCTGCTAAACAGAGCTTTGAATACTGGGCAGCCCACACTCGCGGTCAAAATAATACCGCCGGAATTCTTGTTTGCCTTAAGGTGTGCACTGAACCAATTCAAGTTCAATTGAAAATAGTGTAAAATCAACGAAGTTTGGAACCCCATGGCAGGTAACTGAAGTCCCTGATGAGGTCTCTAAAAAAAATGTGTTTGGTCCTTAAATCTTTAATTTTTAGTAGGATAACCAATGATTTTTTGTAATTATACGCCAAAAACAAACTCACCCCCCAGAAAAAGTGAATGTCCCCAAGTCTTCTCAGCGGCTATTTTTCAATTGACATCTCTCACTTGTCTTCCTTGGGCTCTTCTGACAAATTATCACTTTTTTGTTTGCTTTGCCCCCAGATGGGTGCTTCTGAATCTACAGAGATGATCCTAGGCCTTACTGACAGAATCCCACAATTTCCTTGCCTAAATAGACCACTCTTTTCGAAAGAATCAATAAGGATATGCGCCTCAGCCTGGCAGAGAATTTTCCTTGAATTGGACCTCAGGAGGTGTGCATGGCTGTCATTATGCCGGTCAACGGTTTTGCTACACAGGATATGCACATAGAAGGCTTCCCTGCGGCACAGAAGAGCTGCCCTGCAAGATAGAACCTCTGTTACACCCTGCAGACATTTGGTCCCTTTCCAACCATATTCATTCACCCAATTGTTCTTGCGCTACCAGTGGAGTCCCCAATTCGCTTTCAAAATCTGCAGCCCTTTGCAACACACACCTCTGCATCTTTGATGTCACATGAAGAGTCCACCGTGTGTTTTTGGGAGGAAGCAATTTTTATTGTGCGTATTAAAATCTATCAGTAAATTTGGTCATTTTAATGATATTACATTCAATTAGATAAGGAAATAAAAATTCGTTTAAAGGATAAGGACCTGTACTGATTTGAAACACCTTTCAGTTGGGTGAATTGAAAAAAAGAAGAAAATCAACTAGAAAATGAAAAACACAATTTGTAATGGAGCTGTCTGTGCCTATAAAAAGGTCAAAAATCGTATGAATGCATAAATTATGGTTGCAAAATATGATTTTCAGACTATACCAAAACTTCATTTACAATCCGTTATAAAGATGAGGTAATGGTGCTGCAAAAGTATTGACAGAATATTTAGATTAACAACATTAATGCACGAAAAAGGTTTTGATGTGTTATAAGACCCCGATTGCCAAAGGTAATAGGGACTTAGTCAATGACATCACCACACTGGAAGAGAGTATCAATTTATTTCAAAGAGTAATAGTCGCCGAAATGCCTGTATTTTTGTTCTGCGGTACCGGGGGGGGGGGGTTGATACGCGCACTGTATTATCAGCCACAGATGTGATTGGCAAATGGTGTAGTTTCGAGTTTTCCTTGCTTATCTCACCAGAACCCGACCGGCAAGTATGATATATACGAAATATTGCCCAGTGATTGAGCAAAGCTAAGTTTAATATACCCAGCAAGAAATGAGACCGAGGGATACCCCCTCCAACATGTCCAATCCCTATACACATTCCAC
>NW_019091418.1:596172-625899 GCF_001949145.1 Acanthaster planci
TAACTTTTACATATCTTGATATTTCACCAACTGTGAAAATCGACAAAAAAAATTGTCACCAACACCACGAAGTAGTACTCAACTGCACTTGCGTGCTACTTCTTGAAAAATAGGTTTACAACAATTTAGGTTTCACGAAGTAGCACTCAAGCGTGCGAGCGCACATCGTACACTGAAGCATAATCGAATGATTTTCGTTTTCACGAAGTAGCACTCATGTGTATTTTGTCAATATAGCATGTATAAAACGTTTTTAAAGGTCTGAAATGATTTGAATCACCCGTAAATATGTGACTTAACTAGAAGATGCTATTAAATCTCGTTTTAAGTGTTTAAAGAAAAAGTCAATTCCTGAAAATGGCAACTCACGGAGTACGTGCCGAGTGCTACTTCGTGAGAATGAAAATAACACATTTCTGTGAAATACGCGCTGAAGCGACGCACACATCTATACATGAGTACTACGTCGTGGTGTTGATGACGATATAATCCCATTTTAATCCCTTTCTCAGAAGGTGCAAGATAAAATACCTTGAGTACCATACTTGTAAAGAAAGGTTATACTCTGAACTACAACCTTCAACATTAAAAGCAAACGAAATAGCGGAAAGGCACCGATGTACAGACAATCTAATAACGTATTAAATTACACACTGCTTTCCACGAGGAGTAGACGTGATTCTGACTGCAACTTCTTGTGCGTGACATCACCGTTATTCATTAAAACTCTGTTTGGCACTGTTATTGCTGGATGTCGTTTGTACACGTAATCCAGTGTTATGTTATTGCAAATTCTCCTTTGATACTTTTATGGCCATAACACGTTTGGTACTAACTCAAGAGCTTCCTTGAAGTTTTTCGTTTTTTGCCTGACATTCATGGATTAAAATTAAAACAATACAACGAACACAATCAACGTACGCCCTAAATGCAGTGTTTCAAGCAAGTACAGTTGTTCATCATGGGAGACTGTACTCCTGTTGAGCAAAACCGGATTATTCATCGGTGACATTAACCTTTCCGTCGGTTGATTACATCTTCCATGAGCAGCGACACCAACGGCAAAAGAGAGATTAGTCCCAAGATGATGAAAGCCGTGTCATAGTTTCCAGTCTGGTCGAATATCCAACCTAAAAAAAGGTGCGAGATTGGTTATTCAGGCGTCTTTCCTGTCAGGAGAACTGTTTGTTTATTTATTTTTTAGATGTCAAAGGAATATTTCTCCCTTAGCCACGTAAGTATTCGATTATTCCTTACCAGGGAGGAATCCTAAAGCGATTTGAATAATAGCGACCAGTAGATCCATCCAACTGAAAGCGGACACCAGTTCTTCGGCTCCCACCAGTTCCCGGGTGTAAATGTCACAAAGTGATGCCTTTGCCCCAAGGGAGCCGTGGAAGATGACGGCGTTGCCAATCATCAACCAATAGGAATGCACCCAGGGAAGCGTCAATAGAGCCGTGCCGCAATTAATCATTGAAATTAGCAAGGCCAGTCGTAGCTTCAGCCAGCCTCGGCCCACCATGGACGCAACAAGAATCCTTAAGACCAGGTTCCCAATCGCTGCGGCCGTGGTGAATGTCACGGCCTCGTACCCTGAGAAACCTTTTGACTCGGCGTAAGGGACAAAGTATATCACCCACAGGGTGCCCACGAAGAGATGGAGGACATAGACATGGGCCGCTATCCAGAACGCAGCGCGGCCGCAAACAGCGCAGCCGAAAATATTCCCCTGAGCCTGAATAGCGTCCTTCAGGATGCGGAGTGGGGATTTCGTCTCATTATCAGAGATATTGGATTCCGATGGCTCCTGTTCACTTGAGATGATTGGTAGGTAGTCGTCCCGCCCCTCTGCTGATAGCGGTGATGGTCTCAGCAGGAAGCCACATACACCAAGATGCATGCTGATAGCCCCAAGCAGTAGCAAGGCGCCTCGCCAGCCGTAGGTGTCTAAAAGCACTTGAGTCAACGGAGCAAAGATCAAGCCCACTCCGTCTCCTGTGGTCGCAATCCCATTCACTGTCGCATAGTTCGTGGTGAAATAACGACCTGTCATGGCTCTCGATAAAATATTGGGGATCACCAAACCAGGCCCTGCACATTAAAACAAAGCCTATGAATAAAAAATACTAGTCAGCACTGAGCTCTGATGCTCAGTTTGATCAAAGTAGGCACACTATGCAATGACCTTAATCACGTCAAAAACTGAAGAAAGTCCCCATGCCAGAAGGAACTTTGGAGGAAGCTTTTGGAGAATGAGCTCCCGCAATTGAGTTCATTTCGAAATAGTCTTCTTGTCAATACACCAGTGACAAGTGAGCAGTAAATCAAGGCTCATCAGTTTACTTGGTGTTAGTTGGAATTAAAAAAAAAGAACTACGTACCAGCAATGAAGCAGAGGACAAGCGTCATCTGGATAGCGCTGGTCGAGAAAGAAGAGACGATAACAGACACCCCAAGGATTAATCCAAAGACTGTGACCACGTTGCGGGTACCAAACAATGCCTCCAATGGCTTGGATAACAGACCTGCATTGGATTTGATGACAACGGTATTAGCACGAGAAGAGTGCATGAGAAACAGTGGAAAATTGTATGCCAAAAGTTTGAAAATCAACACCCTAACGTGTTCACGTAACACTGCGTGTTGTAAGTTTGAATTCCCCAAGCGGTTCCAATTAAAGCAACACCACAAGTTTAATTTCGGAGGGGGGCTTGATTAATCCTTACACATTTAATAGTATAGTATGTAGGTCTGTCCCGGAGCTAACTGGGTGAAATTCAGGCCCATTCCCAATTTAAATCAATAACGTACAGTCTCTGTACACAAAGAAGGTCCTCATAATAATTACAAGATTTTGTGTCATTAATAATTATAGTTCAGATTAAAGCCATTTTGATTCCTTAGTCGGTCCAGACTGTGCATTAAGATTGGGATAGTGAAGGCTATCTAAAACAAGAACCAATCGAATTTCCACCAGCATCCGTCTGTTATCAATCTACCCAGTAAAACTCCTCGTGTAGCAAATCTTTAGATAATTCGTCTTTCTTTTGTTTACACACCTTTTTATACCATTTGCTTGGCACAGGCGCCTAAGGTTTTGGGTAGGTTCATCCTTTGTTGCCAAACAACGCTTGCCTCAAAATGCACTTTTTATGTCGTCGGTATTAAAACTTGGAACGACAATTTTTATGATGGCGTTTAGAAGAGTTATTTATTTTTTGTTTTTTTGTTGTTGCGTGTTTGTTTCTGGGTTGTTTGTTTGTTTATTTGTTTTTTTGCTACTTACAGCCAGCCATAATATGGTGTACTATAACATGGAGAAACGTCGAAAAAGTAGGCCTAGACACGATTTGATTCGAATGGGCGAGCACGCAGAGCGTTGCGTATCCATTGAAATCACTCCTGGGGCGATTTTGACGGCCGAACACAGCGCACACGCGTGTTACATTAACGGAATCGGTTTTTGTGTCCGTGAAAATGAAATGTTTGTACACGTCGTGCACGCAACGTCCCAACACACACATAATTATGGAAGGGCTACTTGTTTGTAACGCAGACGGAATGCAACAGGTGGAGACACAGACACGAACGGAAGAAACAGTGCATTCCGTCATTCCGCCTAAAACTTGAAACAAATAGAGTCCGAAACACCGTGATTCTTCGCAGAAAATATGCTTTTAGAGATTGACTGTACATTTGTGAAACTACGCGGACGGAACATCGTTCGACGCTGGTCTTGCCAGCATGCGTGTCTATATGGGGACACCACGGCTACGCAACGCAGACAGTCGGCAAAGTTGAACATGGCTCAACTTCACCGATCATTCGTGGGCTGGTTTACGTTTGTCTGCGTTGTCGGCAACACCACCGTTTGACATGTTTTAACATGTCCGCGTTGCGGTTTGCGTTGCTCTCTGGGAACAAGGCTGTATAAGTTCTTGTTAAAACTAGTAAATTTGCCTTTTAAGCGTATGTATGCACCTGCAAAACTGCCAACAGCAGTAATATTTGCAATCAATCCACCGATCATCCACGTGTCTGCTGTGAATTGCTCTTTAAGCGTTGGCAGCATCACCCCTAGACCTTTGAGGAGTCCTGTCCACAGCAGCCAGTCGATATGGACACAGAGGGCGGCATGCCAGCCTCCGTTAGCACAACCTGGGCCGCACTGGACACCCATCATGAAGGTCTGTTTCACGAAATGTGACACCAGCGTGTAATACTACAACATTGATAGGCGTCAGGAGATGGGGCAACGGTAAGCCTTGAAAGAGGAGTGCACCAAGGCGTTTGCTCGATCAGGTTTGCCAGGTAGATATTGTAACCACAACTGTTGGATAAAAAGTTAAAACAGCATCTGTTGGATTAAATTAATTACTGTAACCTGAGTGGTGAAGTGTCGACACTGGTACTTGAACTATTCTGTCCAGCGTGCGGCATACACAGTGCATTAGAGCCATGCAATAGCTCGTTTGGTCAAACGGTTAATGCACGTGAGCATTACGCACACTTGTTCTTATTTATAGTGGTGTACACTGAAAATCGGATTTTCTTAATTGTTCAATAATTAGATAGACTGGAAACGATTTACTCGTAAATTATCACTATATATTGAAAGTAAGGAACTGAAAACACAAACTATTACTAACAGGGGGACTGGTTTACATGTTGCTGGTTCGATGACAAGTGTTTTTCAAGCACTGTAGGCCTATAAAAAGTCCAGTGACAATTTCATGCTTCACTTTTTTTGCAACGATGACAGAATTTGTTTGATGAATGGCTGACAATACATGAAATTATTCTTACAACTATAACTATTTTTTGAATTTCTATAAACACCGCTAGGTTTGGGTAAAAAGTACAGCAATTCAGAAACTGAGAAAGCCAGCGGAGAGGGAATAGGTATAATCTTTCCTGTGTACCGCTTAAGGGATGAAACCATTTATGAATGTTGATTTCTTGTAAAATTGACGAGTTTTGAACGACAACTATCACAGTGTCTTTGTTACTGTTAGCACATTTGTTTTAGCGGGACAAGTTTAACTCGTTGTATTAATTGAATTATAGACCGTGGGCCAGAAATCATAGCGTGCAGGTTCGTTGAGAATTTAGAGTTCATACTTACTTTTTGCTCTAATAAATATGAATCAATATTTTGTCCATTGCCATCCGGATGTTTTGCTCTATTAATGTGGTCTCAAAATGCTTAAGTGCTCGTGTTTTGCTCGCCTTTTTCCAACGTGCCAATAGAGGACACTGTCTCCGGCTTCGATCCTTCGTTAGTTCGAGATATGAAATTCCATCGTTGCACCCGGGGACAAGTGGCACTCATAGAAGTGAACATAGCGGCGCCCGTGGGCAACGTGTGTGTTGGCAGTGTTTCCGACAATCAAGAGAAATTTCACAAATTACAGAGACAAGTTGGTGAAAACACATGACATGTTGGAGCAATGGAAACAGTTAGATTGGTAGGTGAGAGGTGTGGCTTTGGAAAACAAAGAAATAGTTATAATCACAGGAGCCAAAACAATTGACAAAACTTTACAGGGCGGTAGGTCACCCACTAGGCCTATGTGTGGTTCCAGTACTCGACAGTCACATATACGTTTACAATCAAGAAGATTTTTGGGGTTCTGTTTTCAAATTGGCTGAAAACTGAACACATGTATTTGCGTAGTTTGGGATCACACATTTAGTGCACGCAAATACGTTACAAACTCAATCATACGTACGTAGCAGAAATGTGACGCAATTGGTTCGTCAGTGTGCCACTTGGGGATGGTATCGTTGCCAGATCTGTGTACAGCTGAAAAAAAGGTGAGTGCCAAGTTACGCTTGTTCTACGTTTTAATTCGTTGGAAACTAATTTTCTAAAAAAGCGGAGTCAAACATTGCGCAAGTTCTTATTTATGAACTATTTTTCTGTAAGAAACTCTCCATTAGTAAATCAGCTTGTTACAATACTTATGGCTGAAAAATGGATTTCTCGCGTGGTTACTCTTATATTTGTGAAGAAATGTGGCGATCCGGAACTGGTTTAGCCGACCCAAAACTATGAACCTTCATGTAAGTTAAAAGCTCAGAAATGAAAAATTATTTAGTTGTATTTCCAACACACACGGTGAACTACTGACCACATCTTGCGGGCATTTGGGGATTTGAGGAAATCACTTTCCAAAATTAACACATGTACAACATACCTGCTTTGAAAAAAAATTATGCCGACTTGTCTTCAATTTAAAAATATAAAAAATGATGTAAATTAGAAAACGAGATTGTAAATATTTTGTTATTTAATAACAAATTGCCAACTCCGAAGCAGCCAAAGCAGAACATGATGTGAACCATTTAACTCAAGTTGCCAAAGGCTCAGAATCTGGCATGATATATCTGCGGTGTTTAGTATTCGAAGGGCTTACATGTATCAAAGCGGTCATGCTACATTTTTTTCAATGTCAATATGCGTCAACTCACATACATAGAGTCCACACTTGAAGTACCCTCTAAAGATTAATAAAAGTGGTTAATCTAAGAGAAATAGCAAATTTGCTTCCAGAAAGGTTTTCCGCAATGCATGATGCCTCAATTTTTCTTTGCCATCTACGTGAAAACAAGATCCATGGAAGCCAGGTGGGCAGAGTTTTCCTTCATCCCGACCTCAAAAATGTGTTAGATGGAAATATTTCTTTAGTTAAGTGTTACAAATAGTACCTGTGTCAAATTTAAAAACATTTGACGGACATATATAAAAGCTATGCCCAAAATGCTGTTTGTGATCAAAAAATGGATTGACACCTTCTTGTGCTGGCTTTTGGAGCAGCGTGACGATGTTGCAACAGACAGATTGAAAATCGGCACCCTAAAATTAAATTGACCAATGGCGCACATTTTCATGTTGCCACTAGAAGTGAGAACGGACCTGTGGTTCTAGTGAAGGTAGAATTTCTGGCCCACATTTTATTACAGATTTTGCCATTTTCTGTCCTGTTTATTTTTTATAAGCTCTGTGTACTCACGCTTGTCCGAGAGCTTGCGAAAAAGTTCACAAGCTTACTTAGGTGGGACTCAAATCCACGACCTGCTTACTAGTACAGACGTCTTAACCCCTCGACCAAAGAGCTTGCCGGCGTCGGTTGGTCAGTCCGAGTCAGATGTAGCAGGGGGAACCACAAACTATTTCGAGATGTACTTTGCGTCGGGAAGATGTTAATTTATTTTACAGGCCTTGCCCAGGTAATAGACGTATGCATCAGTAAACAAGAGGTCCTGGGTTTGAGTCCCACCCAAGTATGCCTGTGATTTTTTTTCGCAAGTTCTCTTACAAGCACTGAGTATACAGAGTTTACCAAAAAATGTATATACGGTAGGTAAGGGCCGGCGATCCGGTTTGAAAAGGCCCCCCCGGTAAGCTCGCCCTGTTGCAAAAACCCCTTTTTCATACCGACCTGGCTACAGGCCTTATACCCAGCAAGAAATGAGACCAAGGGGTACCCCCCCCAACATGTCCAATCCCTATACACATTCCAGACTATTGTTAATTAACACATCCCCCAAGATGTATGAAAGGAATTCCCCAGATTCCTGCGAGACAATGACCAACACAAAGCAGGGGGGTTCTCTCCGTCTCATACCTTGCTGCATATGACCGGCCTGGGATGCTGGACTGGTTGTTGATCTCGAACTTCTCCATTCTGGGGTCTATTGTTTGCAAATACTGGTACATGCATTGTATTCCAGAAGGGACCGGCTTTTGGTTTTTAATCCCTCAGCTCTATACAATGTTTACACTAATCTGCTTAAACCCCTATTCATCTGTGGAAGCGTGGTGGGAGAAGCCTTTCATCAGGGACTTTGAAATGCCAATGTGCAGTCAGGCCTGAGTAGCCTGAATACCGGGCAGGCATTATACAGGGTGGGCTACCGGGGGTCCTTTTCAAACCGGGTCTAAATGGTCGCCGGCCCTAAGGGTAAAACCCGTATTTAAAATTAACGTCTCCTCGACGCAAGGTACATCTTTAGAACAGTTGACGTTAACAATTTTGTACCAATGAGCATTTGCGGTGACATATTAGTACCAAAACCTTCTTGTCAGGTAGAGTTACATTACATTCATAAAACATCTTTTGTGGCGCACTGACATGCGGTTGTCCATAAGTACTTCAACATTCCAACCCCGCACCATAGCCCCCAAACCGTGTTGCACACTATAAACATTGCGAGACAAATGGACAATAACATGGAAATAGATTTGCATGGCACAATTTGTGATGGAAAGTTTACTCACATAAAGGACCGTCAGTGATCGTCAGGCTTGGCATCCACGTTGGTACGCTGATGTAGTCCTCAGCAACGAATCACAACCAACGTCTGCCAGATGTATCTATTGCATTACCTTAGATGTGTGTTTCAATATAGCATTGCTAATCTTAAACAAAAAAAATGTACAAGATAAACCATACCCTACAGTGCATCCTATAAATTAGTTCGATCATCAGGCAAACTCGCAAATTAGAAGTATTTAATAATAGGACCTAAGTATACCTTTGTTGAATGTTTGACAGACAGGGAGCGAGTGCATTTGGCATACAGCTACTTTGGGGATATAACAAACCTGTTCACTGAGTCCAGTAGCTTTCGTAATAAGGAGAGTCGACTAGTGTTGCGTTTAGTGTTGCGTTTGTTGAGAAAAATATCAGAGCGATATTTCAAAAAGGGAGCTTATCTTTTGACAGAGACAAACAATTGAATAAGCCGCCTCTGGACAGCTACTTTAAAAATAAATATTCCCATACAGTATCTTGAAATAGTAGTTTTGGGGATGAATCATGTAATTGCACTTTTGCATACTGAATCATCAGTAAGTTGTTTGCCTAAAGTATCCGCAAATTAGCTTAAGTTTGGCCACTTTTCATTGAAAAGTCTTACATCCAAGTGTAGTTTCAGAATCATATACGGCATAACTCCAAATAACTCTAGGATATATACATGGACGATAGACATTTGCTTTGGGGCAAGTTAAACATGAAGCATTTACCCACCGATTAGCTGGGATAGTTTCAGGAATACACAGAGTTGCTCTTCCTGCAATGAAAAAACGACGTTTACTCGACCGGTTAACGTGAATGCTTCATAGTGTGTCCCTTTGGTACGCCGATGGACCCTCCACTAACTGTACATAGTGCCACAGTGGTGAAATCTGCGTATAGCCTCAAGTCAGTCACGGTTTTCGACCACCAACTAACCTTGGGTCAAACTTACGTTTATTGACTGTACCACTGCACCACTGAGCCATGACTGTTTTCAGTAGATTGCGGTGGCGTCACAAAGGAAAAAAAGTATTGTCTGCGTGTTGCACGCTGCAAGTTATCTCGTTCCGGATCAACCAATTTTGTTGCCGCCATGTTTAATACTTGCACTTCTGTCGTCTCCAATTTTGCTTTCCAAATCTGCAACCCTTACCAACATGCATCTTTGCATCGGCACAACGGCCCCAAAAGGGTTCATTGCGCACTTGTGGGAGTAATTTGCTCTGCGTGAATCAATCAATTTGAAATTTATATTCGGTAACTGTTATACATGTATGTGATTTAAAAGGGAATAAAAGTGCCCTAAAAAGGGTACGAACCTAGCGATGGCAATGAATCGAGTTGAATATCGACTGGTTTTTATAAGCACATTCGTGCACTGTGTACCATTTTCAAAACAAGACATTGAAACAAAATCAAAATAAAGAGAAAACGCGTAGTAACAAATACAAATCAAAAGCTGAAACTTAAAAATGAGTATTGGATTTAATATATCACCCCCTTTACATACCATTTCTTGACGCGCGTCGACGCTGTTGCTTTATAACTGGGTCAGAAATTTATTTTAAAATCACTTCAAGGTCATGCCTTTGGCAGAGTAGACTCTTCACAGCCTCTTAGTTCACTCTCAGTGGTCTTTTATCAAGATAATATGAAGGTAGGAAAATTGAAAAAAAAATAAATCGGTAGAGCAAATTGAAATTGTTAATTACGTGTCACAAGACTTCGATCACCTGGGGAAATAGTGACGACCAGGCGGATCGGAGTGTCATCTTGGTCCAACGAGCAGTTATCACCTATATCCGATTCCCAGGTATCTTTGTTGAGTGGGTTGGAAAAAAAACTGCATTGAGTAGCTACAGATGTTGTTGGCATAATGAAAATGTTTTGTGTTTAGTGGCCTAAAACTAAGGTGAATATTTTATTGAAATAAAGATATGGAAATAAATAAACTAAACCTTGCCGGTTTTTGGCCAGCGAAGCACGTATTCATTTTCAATTTAATTGTCAAAAACAACGTAGGAAATGTATAATCGTTACAATTGCTTGGATATAAGCTTGAATATGCCATGTTAGGGTTTGTTCTTCATGTGAGTAGTTGTAAACGATCTCCTCATAACTATGATGACTCTCGTGCTCGTGGTACGTACTGCGCGGAGTGGGGGGGCGCATAACAAGCCGGTGTTATATCGCCGTTGAAGAGCAACTAATGAGTGACTGACTCAAGATCGACGAGTGTGAATGGCTAAACTTTCTCAGGCATTTATTAGTAGGGCGATGAATGTGCTTAGCCAGTCTTAAACGAAACAGACCGACCAAGCATACCTTTTGAGCCAGTAGAAACAAGTTTTAAAATCACAAGTTTTCCGCATCAATGTTCCCCTCAAGTTTGCACATATCCCTCACAGGCCTGTAGTCAAATTCTAATCTCCTATGGCCTCTTGGCTGGACAAAACCGTTAGTGGGCACAAGGCGTCAACGATTTGCTTACAACGGGTTCCGACCTTGGCAGCAAGCTGTGCCTCACCCTTTGTTAAGCCCAACTCCTTGGGCTCTGCTGTCACTCTATGTCTCCAGGTTGTTTTCGGCCTGCCCTGCTTCCTCTTTACAGGCGCAGTCCATCTGAATTGCCCAAGCCATCTGATCCGTCGATACTTTATCTTCATCACCACTTTTCTCTCTGTTTTCTTGTACAGCCCTTCAGTTGAGATCTTGTTTAGCCAGAAGATGGGATAAAGGCCCCCGAGTCACCGTCTTGCCTTTTACGACTTGCCACCATTCAGCGCCATACAGCACAACAGATTTGACAAAGGTGTTGTACAGTTGGACCTTCGTTCAAATGCTAAACTGCTTGGGCTTCCAAGCTTTGCTTTTATGTCCTTTTGTGCTGAGTTATCCCTTGCAACAATACTTGACAATTATTTGATTTAATAGCAAATATTATCCTGTATTGAGCATAAGACTTTCAGGCATCAGTGATTTGATTGCAGCTGAAAGCTGTTATCATCTTGTATGTTTGAGGGGATTTGAGGAAAGGTCTTCAAGGGTCAAATCATTTGGTGATCCAGAGGAGCCGAAGGAGGATGAATGTATGATGAAACTGTGCCGAGACTTGGGTGTAGGGTTATCTTATTGTCATGTTTACAGCATGAGCGATGTATGGGACAGATACCAAAGTATGGGTGCTGAAAGGGGTACTTTAATCCCACTAAGATATCTCTCTAGGAGAACAACCTTCAATGAAACGGTTCAACTTCTGGTTGGACAACAGGCTAGTTACGTACGTACCCTTAAGGCAGGGTTTCTCCTAATATATCCCGGTGAGAAGTTGGCCTCGTCATTTCCAAGACCTTTACAAAGTCCCGTCATCAAGAAGTGGTGTCTTCAGGTTCAGACTCTACAGATGATGAAGAAGGCACTACGATAAGGATCGCACAAGACAATATCTTTCAAGAGATGGTTCATGTGGCCTTTAGAATCAGAGAAGATCTACTCCACACCCCTGGGCATTGCAACACCTGGCGAAACCTCGACCCAAAAAGTGTGGATGAGGTAATACCGAACAGCTTATATCTGTTTCTATCCTTTTTGGGGGTACTGATGTGGTGCATTCAGGCACTGAGGAAGACAGCACCATCAAGCGAATTGTTTGCATCATTGCCCAAGATATTGTATTACGTCGGTTTCCAATGGACGGAAGTTGACACCGAAGCATGTTGGCTTAGGTCTTGCTCTTCACCAAGCAACCCACTCTGAGACACTTGTTGACTTGTTTCTTGCTGCCAACCATACCATTGCTATTGGCACAGTGCGAAGAACTGACACAACCATGACCCGTAACATTTTTGAGAGGTTCGTCAAGAATGGCAATGTCTACCTCCCAGACAATATCACAAAAGAGAGAATGGTCCTCTGCTCCTGTGACAACATTGACGTGTTGGAAGCAACACAAGATGAAAAGAATACATTCCATTGCATACAGATGATGGTATGGCAGAGAGGTCCAGCTCCACAAGAGACTCCATGGTCTCTAGACAGAAAGCAAATCCTGAGGTCAAGAGCGGTCAAACCAAATGCGCTACAAGAGTTCCAAAGACATGATCATGCTGTCCTGTCCTGAAAATGTCCAGCCACGTTGGTCAGGAGTACACCATTGTCACAGCTGACCAGCCACTTTACAGTACAGGCAAGGAACTTGTATTGGCCAATCCGAAGTTTGAAAAAGTAATTTTTCTCCTGGGAGGACTGCATGTTTTCTTCAACTTCTTGAAGGCCATTGGGCAACATATGGAAAATGCTGGTCTTGACAGCCTCTGGGCAGCGTCAGGTGAGCTGAGTATGCTGCCAACACCACAGAAACAAAGTTTGAAGGTAAACCATACTACCGTGCCGTGAGAGGACATCAGCTTGATGTTGCGCAAGTCAAGCAATTCCTTTGTTGTTTGTATTGCCCTCCGGAGTTGTTAATAGTAGATCAGCCTAGACTCCATCTTTTTTGAAAAACCACAGTAGGTGAAGTCTGACAGTAGTAGTACCAGAAGTACTAATGAGGTGTTTTTGTCTTCTCCTTTGAGACTTTAAGGGCCACACCTGTTTTGTCCAGAGTGTAGGATGAGTGAATCGTTGCTGGTCACCTGCCGTCCAGAGCCCAGATCCGCCGAAGTTCACTTAACCCCAGGAGGTCCAATCCATATTTCTTCACCTTCCTAATGAGTTGAGATGCTTTTATTGCTTCGTACAGACCTTCCAAGCCCCCAGTTGTATGTAGGTTTTGGGCCCGAGTTGGCTGTCTGTTGTTCGGAAGATACTGGTGAAGGTTTTCACCAGGAGTAGTCATACAGCCATTTGTGTTGTTCCAGTCCACTGCTGGCCCCTGGTCCTTGCATTCGTTGTCGTTTCCGTAACTATATACTTTCCGTGGGGGTGGAATTGTTAATTCCGCACCCAGCCCCTAACTTGGAGACTAGGTGCTCCTTTTAGTCTTGCCTCTACCCTATGACCTGGCCAACCTGGTTGGAACAGCCAGGGCCTATATGCCCCGTTGCTATAGCTCCTAGGGGCCTCTGAGACACACAAGCCTCCTCACCACAAGGTAGCAACAAAAAGGAAGGGAGCTGAAGCAGGAGAAGGCGCTTGTCTAGGCAAAACAGGCTCCTTTGGTGGGAACTTCACATCGCTGTTTTCGAATAACTACAAGAAGCAATCGTTGTAGTCGAATCGCTACAAACAAATGAACACTTACACCACAGTACGTGGCTGTTCAACCAATAACGGGTGCCTCTGTACAAGGTAGATACCGAGATTAGGGCGCGCGTAGTGCAAACTACGTGAGATGTATGTATTGTATGTATAGTTTAAATTAACCCTTTAAGGGCAGGGTGCTGTTCACCTATTTCGCAGTTGGTGGAGGACCCCCCAAAGAATTCGGCTGTGCTACGCTCAATATTTTAGAAACTTCGCAAGCATATCTAAACGCTCCTTATCGTTACAAACGTGACATTTGACCAAATCAAATATATGGTTTTTGTTGTTACTGTCATTTGAAGTTCGTGGCTATCATGGCTACATGCTTGACAATACCCGTGCAGGGAGCACCGTAGTAGAAAAAAATCATCTATTTTTTGATGACCCGTCTCGGCAAAAATGCTCAATGTGCGAGAACGTTATATTTGATATATGCAGAAATGGTGTCAAAATGACCTCAAAGCCCTACTCTATTAATTTAAAGAACTTATAGACTTCTAATACTTCTAAACAATGCAGGGTGTCAATATTGTAAAACATGTTTGGGCGGATCCCCGGGTCTTCTTAATTTAGGAAGATAAGTTTTAGTTCTTTAAATTCATAGGCCTAATCATAAATATCTTGGACTTTTTCTATTCCTATTGGTCAAAATACGTCACGTGACTGTGTTTTAACATTTGATAATGCCCACTGAGAAGTGGCAATGCCTGCTGTGTAAATCACGCCCTGCCAAATGGGTACGAAACAGTTTAAGCAAGCCTGATTGGTCAGGAGTCTATGTGCATGCACCACGCTATGCACAACAAGCTCGTAAGGGGGATTCTATTGGTCAACTTTCATAAGGAATATACCATAAAATGGGAGGAGCAATCGGGGAAATTAAAGTAAAATTTCAGAACAAAATTGTTGGAAATTCATCACATGTTGACTACTATTGGCTCTCTGAGAAAACAGGTTTTTAGTAAATGGGAATAAATATGTGTTTGGCCGGTTTTAAAAACTTTGCTCAGGAAAATGAACGCTGATAATGTTTTAGTCGCGTCCATTCTCTTCAGTTGGTATCAAACTCACGTTGAAGACCAGCCAAATTCATATTTATTCCCTTCTTATTATTTTTTTTGGGGGGGGTTTCATTGCAGTGCCCTAGTGCAAAGCCAGCTGTGGCTGTTTACGTTACCAGGTATAAATAAAGGGATAGATGAATGATAGGAAGGAATCAATTCGCTGTTATACTTAGTAGTGTCATTCAGAAGTACCACACAGCTGCATGAATTCCCAAAGGGATGAACATCTGTTCAACAATTTCAACTTTCATGTAAACGTCCCAAACTAGTGAATACAATCAGCCCTGGGCGATGTGGCCATTGATTAATAGCACGCTACTAACCCCCCGTAACGACGCAGTAGTAAAAAATTCAGGTCCCTCTCTCCCTAAACGTCATCATGCTGCTGTGAAAATACTATAATACCAGTCACAATTGCGGGGTTGCATATCCGCGGGTAATTGCAGTCTATTTTACTTGTGCAGTCCCTAACCCACGTTATTTGTCTTGTTATGTATTCGGACTTTTGTCCCTGGTCCCTGTTACTGCTTATATTTACTTGTATGTGTGTCTTGGTTGTTTTTATATACATGTAAATGTACTTTTTGTTAAACTTTGCTTTGTTTGTTCTGGTGATGGTCAAATAAAATAATAAAAATAATAACAATCCAATCAGCTGTTTACCAGACCCCTAACTCTAACCCCAAGCCTACATGCTCTGATCATAGATGCCCCGCCTACTGATCATGCAACGTGGACTGTACTTCACATCAAAAGGTCAAAGGTCAAAAGGGCCCGGGCATTTTACATTCCAAAGAGATCCAAACAGATCCAGTCACTGCACAAGGCTTAGGCGCGCCCTGGGAATGCTTGTATTTCAACAGGCTGTAATTTACAGTGGTTAGGGCTAGTTTAATAATAATAATAATGATAACGAACACTTATAACGCGTTGGTATCCGCCTTGACGGACGCTCATGGCACAATGCAATCAAGAAAAATAAAGAACAAAAATAATAGGGATCTAGTAAATTAACCAAGAAGTGGGATTTCAAAGCAACTTTGAACTTTGAGATTGAAGGGATAGAACAAATAGTTATACTAAACGGTAGTTCATTCCACAGACGGGACCTGCATTAGAAAAAGATCGATCACGCCCTGGATCCCGAGTACGAGGAACAGAAAGCAAAATGGAAGCGGGAGATATTAAACCCCTAGGTGTATGGTTAACAAGTTGACATTGTATTGGGCCAAGAGTGGAATCATGCAAGCAGTGAAAAAGCATGAACAACTTGTACTAGATTCGGTCAGAAACAGAGAGCAGGTGTAACGGCTGCATAATTGGAGTAAGGTAAGCTCTAGAATTGACAAGAGTCACAATACAGGCAGCATAATTTTGGGGTCTTTGGAATCGAGCAAGCTGATTGTGAGGTAACCGGTAAAGCATCGAATTACAAAAACCAAACGAGACAAGATGAGGGCATGGATCGGCTTCTCCGTCGCTGAGCGGTTCAAGTACCTGCGAATGATGCCTAATTAAATTACGAAGTTAGAACCAGACAGATTTACAAACAGTGGACTGGTTTTTGGATGGTTAACAAAGTGTCTTTTCGATTCGGTTCAAATAGTACAATGCTGAATATCATCAGCGTAGTAGTGGTAACTCGGACATCGTTAGAGCGAACGAGATGCTTTACAGTCTCTGTAGGAACCCTACAGTCTTGAAGCATATTAGTTGCTTGAGGATGAAAAAACTGCTAAATTGTACAAACAATTAAAAGGTTATTAAAAAAATACGAAAAGGTGGCAGGAAATTACTACCATATTGCTTATTAATAAAGGTTAAGCGTACTATTTCGGCCAATGTGAAGCACCTACAACTACATGAGCCCGTCGATAGAACTGAAGAACGACACGCCATCAAATGCATGTACCTTAAAAGGGCTACTGCAAACAGCCCCATTGCAAAGACACGCATGATCTTGGTTCCATACGTGGTACGGATTATTCTAAACATTTTCGAGAAAGTTCGTAATTTTGACGGCAGCTTCGCGTGCGTGACATCCTCTTGGTTCGTCAAAAATGCCGGGTGTTTTGTACTCACTACTGTTATTGCTGGAGGTGTTATGTGTACGTAACCCAGCATTATGTTAATTTAAATTCTGCTTGATACTTTGATGGCTGTAGCACGCTTAGAAACAGCTGTAGACTGAAGTTGCACACCCTACAATGTGTAAACCTTGCAGCAAAAACTGGCTGGCCACCGGTGGCATAGCAGAGGCAATGTACAGTAGGCCATCCTTGTCAGACCAGTGGTACATTTGAGGCAAACCGTGGCAAACCTGCCAGAATGGGAATATGCCAGCAGGTGAGCCTCTGGGGGTTGATCAGTGGTAATAAGATGGTAAACTGTCTCAGCGATGCCAACCTTTCAAAATGTCGCACGATACTGAACTACCTAGCTACTACAACTTCCAACAGAAATTCATTCAAACCCTGTGATTTGATATTTAGTGTAAAAGTCAAGACAGTTTTAAAAGGCCAAAAAAGAGAGACCAAAATAAAAATTCAATCAGCAGAAAATATTTACGGAAATAGGCCTATATTCCCGACCTACTGACCCTATTTTCTAGAGGCGTATAACCAAAAGCAGAGCTATTTTCTTCTTGCACGAACTAATGCGGTGTTTGCTTTACAGTGCTCCCCAGTGTCGTACGATCCAGCGTGGACAATATTATCACGTCAGTTACCTGAGTTGCATAACTAGTGGGCCCTATATAAGCTAATCCACGACGAGACTTAGTAATAATGGCCCATTGGTATATTTACCCTCGAACTCCTGCTCACTTGTTGCCAATGAGCAAAGGAAGTCCACTTTCTCACTTTATAATCAAAGAATCAACTCCTGGAAAGTCGTCCATCTCGGTCAAATTTGGCGCTATCATCTCGTTCAAAACGATAATGCACGTTTTTACCGACAGTGTTGCAGTACTGTACATATGTACGGATGTACATGTAGGCTACTGAGCATGGACGTACACCTAACGTCGCAAATGAAGTGCCACAATGCCTATTCGCCCCAGTTCACCATAGCGTTAATTGAAGTACCACGTTGCTGCATGAATTCCCAAAGGGATAAAACCTATTCATCAAGTTCAACTCGCATGTAAAACATCCCAACCTACTGAATAAAGTCAGCTCTGGTTGAAATGTCCACTGATTAAGTAAGAGCAACCACACCCTAGGTCCCCCCCCCCCGGTATAATAAAGCAGTAGTTAAAAACACCCAGGTCATTTGTGTAAGCCAAATGCACCGATGAACGGGTACGAATTTTTTATGTTAGCCAATACAGCCATCAGCACCCTAAACTTCATCATGCTGATGTGAAAATACAATAAGACCAGTCATAATCCACACAGTTGTTGACCTGACCCTAACTCTAACTCTAAGCCTACAAGCTCTGATCATCAAAGATGTCCCGCCTACGACCATGCAAAGTAAGCTGTGCTTCACATCCACGTGAATACCTCGGCAAATAGCTATTTTTGGTAGGAGAGGTTAAGGGTGTCCGGATTGTTTACACTCCTATTAGTATAGCAGACACAAGTCTGCACACAAAGAGATCCAGTTACTGCACAAAGCTTTGGCGCGTTCTGGAAATACTGGTCTTTCAAAATACTTTACTCTACATTGGTTAGGGCTAATTTAAAGGGGCTCTACAGCTTAATTGAACAAAAATCTGGTTATTGAAATATACCAAAAGGTGGTAGGAAATTACTACCATATTGCTTATATAAAGGGTTAAAGCATACTATTTCTGCCAAAGTGGAACACCTAAACCTACAAGAGGTCAACGATTGAACTGAACAATGTGACACTCCATCAAATACATGTATCTTAAAGGGACGTGCTATGCAAAGAACTTCAGTGCTAAAACACGTATAATCTCGGTTCCATGCGTGGTACGAATTGTTCTCAACTTTTTTCGAAAAGGTTTGAGATTTTGACGACAATTGGCACGCGTGACATCACCAAAATTCACTAAAAACTGTCTTTCACTTTTATTGCTGGGGGGTGTTATGTGCACGTACGTAGTCCAGCGTTATGTTACTTTAAATTACACTTCGATACTTGAACGGCTGTAACACGCTTTGAACCAGCTCTAAACTGAAGTTAATCATCCTACAACCTGTAAATGGTCCGTGATCGCACAACTGCTGATATGGTTTCCCCCTGATATTAGTCATGGAATAGAATTTTAACAGCATGACAGCAAATACTATACAAGTCCCCAATGCAGTGTTTCTTTATTTAATCGTGTCGAGCACAACCGGATTCATGATTCACCCTTTAACGAATTAACCTGCTGGGACATTTTTGAACGCACCTTAATATGATCAGTTGCCCCCTTGCCACGTAGATGGGCGTAGTGCGTTTCAAATGCAGTTACGTGTACGCACCCGACAGTCGCTTCGTCCCATTTGTGAAGCCACCTTGTTTTGTATATCAGTTATATTTCTGAGGATTAATTTTGCATCACATTTATCTCTGTGGCCTACATTATCAGTCTTTTTTTCATATGTGACCGGCTCCACAAAAATGGGTATTATAGGAATTTCTTTTTTCAAAATGAGTTGCATACAAATTTGAATTGGTTACATTATAAGCTTTAAATTGGTGTAGGTTTGAACCTTGTAGCATTTTTAAATCTGGAGAGAAATTGATTTTTCGATCATATCATACACACTAACAGAATTGCCTTCAGAAAAAAAGCCCCTTAATTGAAACACAGGAAGTGGAAAAAGAAATCAGCTAAGAAGAAAGTCTCTTGATACCCAAAGCAACAGTTAGGTTTCTGGTATAAATTGTAAAAGAACTGATAAAATAGAAGCCAATAAACCAAGAAGTAGAAAATCACCCTGTGCACATGAAAAGCCTTAGTGTGAATTAGCACAGTGTCCCTTAATACCCTTTTTCATAGAGCGGGTCACATTATGAAAAAGGGATTCAGTTGACCAAAAAATGATTCGATATAGACCATCACCTGTCATAATTATGATTCATAATGATTTTTGTTTCCGACCTTTATGGTGTTTATAAGAATATGAATTTCGAATTTGTAATAAAGAATTGTATAAGATTTTAATGTAAATGTAATGGCCTTTACTCGTGTTTAGAATTCGCTGTTGGCATTAACCCTCCCGTTGATTGATTACATTCTCCACGAGCAGCAACAGAAAAACTGCAGAAGCGAAATTAATCCCAAGATGATAACAGCCACGCCGCAGGTTCAATCTGGTCTGAAAAAGTGCAAGATCGGTTACCCACCGGCGTATCTTGCCAGCAGCACATGGGCGGAAATTCCGGGGGGAGGGGGACACATCCCTCCCATAAATGTGGTTTGGGGGGGGACACAATGTCGAATGTCCCCTCCATGTTTTAAGCAAAACAAAATACTACAGGAATGGATGGATCGAGGATTTTCCCGTTTGAGTTTTTATAAATGGAATAAGATAATAAGCACGCATTGTGCACAAAAAAGTGTAAATTGATGCCCCCTCCCCGCGATCGAGGAGAGATATAAAAAGTTCTCCCCTTGCCCTTCACATGTCCCAAACACCCTCCTTATAACCAGGTTTCCCATGCCTGCGGCTGTTGTGAACGTTACGGCCTCGTACCCGCAGATACCTTAATTGACTCGTGATAGCGACAAAGTATATCAGCCACTGGGTGCCCTCGAAGGAATGGCCGGCCCAGACAATAATAATAATAATAAAGAAATTATAAACCCCCTTAAGCTGTATAACATTCCAAAGCGCCAGTCTGAGGTGGAAAACGAAAACTCAATTTTGTGCGCACGATGAAAAAGATAACGAGAAAAAGAATGTTTTGATGCTGCTGATAATGTTTGATGTCAGGTTCTTGTCTTAAATGATCAGGCAGCGAGTTCCATGAATCCAGCTTAATCGCATGTGGTCAGGCAAAATTACGATTGTAAAGTCTTTTGCAGAGCACTCAAACACCGCTTAGATTGGAAACTAATAGGCCCTAGCAACAACAATTTCCTGGGTTTTTCTGAAAAAAAATTAACAAAGTCAGAAAACCTCAGAGAAAATAATCACATTCGTACCCATTTCAATGGCCCTTGCCGCCAAGGCCATTCATGCGCATGCGTGCATAATTATGAATTTATTTTAAGTGAAAAGGTTTATTGGGAACGCCAAACCTGTTGCTGCATATTCAAACGATGCTGAGAAAATTCATTTAAAGTTAATTTCGTTCAAACGCACCGCAACCTGCACGAATCTTGTTTCAGAGGAAACCTACGTGCAGGCGGGACATTTTGGTGAAAGCTTTTAATAACAATACGCCCTTGCAAATCAATCTCTTTGAAGTAACTGCTTATCAATACACCAGTGACCATCGAACAGCCGATCAAGACTGATCAGTTTGAATCGGAATCTAAAGAGAACTACACACCACTGATTAAAGACAGGACAAGGGTTATCTGCACAGCGCAGGTCAGCAGCGTTGGAGTCGAGTCCACCGACAACCTTTGAGGCTTTAGGGTTATAGTAGTCAACTGACCGTCACCTTGTCTTTCTTTCATTGCGAACTCGCATGATCAATACCCCCCAACTCGGGAGCAACTGCTGCTGTAACTAAGTTTAAAAAATGTAAGCAGTAGTAGTAATACAAAAACAATTTCGGCCTTTGAGTGCTGCAATTTCCGCTAAAGCATTTTGAATGTCTAAGAGCACATCACCGTGATGATCCAAGTCAGCGCGCACGTCGCCTAGCATCGCTTCGATATCCGTTTGATCTGTTTGAATTTCAATCAACTTGTCTTTAATTTCGTTGTTCCTGTTTACAAATACATATTTTAAAAATGGCAAGTGATTTAATGACGGTTGGCGGAGCTATAGTAAACGCTCTGGCATCTACGGGTTCAATTTTTTTATTTAGTAGTATATCAAAAAGTAAAGTAGACGAAGAACGTAAAAGACACGACCTTGCGTTTGAACAACTGGTGCAAGCTAGAGAAGACTGGGAACTACATCGCGTTCACATGCTAGACTTTTTAAACGACCGCATGCAAGAAGAGCGCGTGAGTCAGCAGACATTTGTAAACGTCGACGAAGCGTTGCGCACTTATGCCAATTTAAGGGTAAACATGTATTATCTCTGCCTCCGGTACCAGGGTTGTCTGATTTCTGCGTGCCTTCAGCAGACCAGAAAATTCGCGAGTTCATATGGATTATAAGTGGAACTGCTTTACTCGGTTTTCTAGCGTATCGATTTAGTTAGGTTTATTTTAAATGGAAAAGAATTTTCGAAATTATTTTACTGCTCGGAGGGATACTGGAAAGGTAATAGTGCCGTAGACCACTTGCACCAAAAGACAGGCGCAGAAAAATCGACCATGAGACCCTCATTAAAAAACAAGCAATTGGGCAAATTTATTTACCCGCGCCCGATTACATGCCTAGGCCCTACGTGCCTATGTCAAACCAAACGACGCTTATCAATTGGGCGTGCTGTACTTGCCTCGGGATCGAGTAAATCGTAAAATTTAATTACATTTTGGCTGTAGTAGACGTCTTTTCGCGTTGTAAAGACGCAGAGCCGTTAACAAGTAAAACGGCTCAACAGACTTCCAACTTGCTATTAAACAAATTTACAAAATGTCTCCGTTAACTTGGCCTAAATTTATCATGGTAAATTCAGGATCGGAATTCAAAAAGGTTGATGACAAACCACCGAGTCGAAATTCAAGTAGGTGAACCCGGTGTACATAGGTCGCAGGGAAAAGTCAAACGGTTACATCGTACTTTAGCCGATAGGTTATTTGGCCATCAATACGCTCACGAAATGTCAAACGTTGGCATAAAAAACTTTGAATGGTTAAAACGTTGCCGCAAGTCATTAAATCGCTAAACGCAGGAGAACACGGGTTACATTGACAAAGATCCCGCAAACGCCGTCAAATTAGACCGCGTGAAACAAACACCCGCAACGCCCGTGAAAAGCGAAACGCGTGAACTCGCTTCGGGTGTATAAGTTAGATATCTATATCATCCAGGCGAGCAATACTATCCGGGCGAGCAAGAGGGTGGAGCAGTTAAAAGAGCAACTGATCCCCTCTGCTCGCTCGACGTTTATCAAATTGAGAAAGCACGACGCAATTAAAACGAGTAAACGGCAAGCGCGTGAAAACGGGACACACTTTATACTATTTAATAAACAGCCCAAACGTAGTTTTTAGAGGCAGGAACTTCAAGTGATACCAGAAGACACCGAATTACCACCGGCTGGATAATGCCCGTATGCTAAAGTTTTAATCCCGTCTTATTAAACAAAACGCTTCGTGTCCAACGGCGAAAGACTTAATTTATGTTGCGAAACCGTAAATAGCAGATGTTTATCCGATCTAAAAGGCTGTTGCTTATTAAAGTGTTGCGTTTTTCAAAGACGGTGTTTCTATATGCCTTAACTGTTTTTGAGTTACAACTTTTGTAACTCCTTCAGCCTTTTTCAAATTTTCTCGATCGGTTAAAATCGAGTACATTTTCGGTCCAATGCAGATGACTTCCATATTGTTTGACCTCCAAATTCGTCCTTCATCTTGCCAATGACTTTTTATTTTACGGATCGTATAGTTTATGATCCCTTGGATAATTGCTAAAGTCAAGCAATTTCCGCTTTTTGTGCAGGTTCTTGGTTGAATCGCCCGTTTGAATTTGAACAAGTAAACTGCTAGTGTTCTTGTACAATAGACACACGTTTGAACCGAAAAGTGCTTTTAACGTATTATAATAGAAATAGTACATTAACTTTTTGACAAATCTAGTACACTTACTCCGCAGTAGATTGGCTTATTTAGCTTTGTTTTTATCCGATATATTTCGACGAATGAGAGATAGCATTCCTTAAACGGTGCAGTCGCTTTATAATTTGGTTTAATCCAAACTTGAAACTTGAAAAAAATCCTTTTCGAAATCGAACTTTGCCAATTTACCCATCTCGGTGTTTTTATCGATGTAACTTTTCATCCATGGAGCCTGTTTAAACGACATTGCGCAATGAACCTGTTTTAATTCCAAACCGAGTTCCAGATATTTTTGTAAAGCTCGAATGTGAACCACGTATTTGTGTGTTTGTGCCTACTTCTCCGAATGTCCACTTCTTCGATTACCTGCAGTTTAATGTATGCCTTAATCGCAGTGATTAAGTCTGCTCGCAATATTTTATCTTTTGTCCCCGTAGCCGTAAATTCTATGCCGTTGTCTTGCGCTGTTTTTAAAAGCTGATGATATGACTGTCTCGTGAGATTTCTAAATTGTCGTTGACTCGCCTTAATTGCTTTTACGAATTCCGGCTTTGAATGACTTTTTTTAGCGGGTGGCGGTAATGGAATGTGGTACTGTTTGACAAAATCAACTAGAAATGATTTTTTTTCAATCGCCTAAAGTCCGATAAGACCGGGTGGCGTTGTGATTTAGTTTCTGTACTCATGTCTCTATTTATATATACATTTTTCTTTTTTAATTTGTCTCAATTTTTCTCGGAGGCTTCATCGCAGCCCGATTTTCCTGAGAAGCGGAAAAGTCCTGGGGGAATTACCGTGGTCTATTTTTCCGCTCTAGAATCCCCCGGCCTCTACTACTTCTCCTTGTGCCGCGCCAATAATTATTTTAATAAGGGGCAACAGCCGAAGAAATGGCTATAGGATTAAATACACAAATAAAAATATCTGGACAACTCATAAGAAAATGCAGGGGCAACGCGTCCAGTAATTACGACCCATGTACACAGTTGTGCTCAGCGCGCGACCCACACTACACGGCACATAATGCTTTACAAGTACAGAAGTACATGTACAGTAAGTTACGCTGCCATGGTCTAATGCAACACAGCACTGTGTGTGCGATGGCTACGTACAGAAAGGCCATTTAACTTCAAAATAAACTCTGACCACTAAGCAAAAGTCACTCGCCCTGAGCCCCAAGAATAGATCAGACTGAAAGCCACACAAATCAGTGTCTTCTATGAACTTTGCAGGACAAGCTCAATGGCAGAAATGCGAATGACTTACCCCCTAAATCTTGGAAAAGAGAGTAAGCTGTGATGCCGTTAAGTCACCAATCTAGGCAGCAACAAAACAGCAGCGAGAGAGCGCAAAACCAAGTGCGTGCTATTCTAATGTTGGGAGCCACCCCCATTGTTCTCAAACCCCAGTTAAAATGTATCTATCCTCTAAACTATTGAGATAAAAGTGACAGAAGTAATCTTACCTAGGAATTTCACTAATGAGTCAAGTAGAGAGTCCAACTCTTGCACAAACGATATTTAATACTATTCAAACAGAACCCAGTAGTTGTAGCTCTATGGTAATAGCAAGTACTATGAAACAAACAGCCACTGAATATTCATGACCTCTATGGATGAGTTACTGTTACTTCAACTAGACGGCTGCTAAAACTCATATCCCTACATTAAGTTTAATTACAGGCTTTGCCCTCAACAGGTTAAGACGTCTGCATTAGTAAGGAAGAGGTCCTGGGTTCGAGTCTCACCCAAGTAAGCCCGAGTGTGAATTTTTTTGCAAGTTCTCTTACAAGCACTGAGTATAGAGTGTTTCCAAAAATGTATATAAGTCAGGTAAGGGAAAAACTGTTATCAAGTGTAATGCCTCGTCGACGCTAAGTATATGTTAAAACTAGTCGTGGTTTATTATGTTCTATCAATGAGTATTTGAACTTGTACGACACATTGGTGGGCAAAACTGTCAAGTCACATAGAGTTATGGCATTAAATTCATGCAAATCTCTCATGTGGCGCACTGACGTGAGTTGGATCTTAACACCGCCATATGCCCCCAAAACTTGTTGCACGCTAAACATTACAAGCACAAACGGACAATAACATGGAAATATCTCCGCATGACACTATTTGGGTTGGAAAGGTTACTCACACGGGCTGTTAGTGATCGTCAAGCTTGGCATCCACGTTGGTACGTTGATGTAGTCCTCAGCAACCAATCACAATCGACGTCTCTCAGATGTTCTTAGATGTGCATTTCATTATAACATTGCTAATCTTAAAAAAAAAGATAAACTAGACTAGAGATGCATTTGCAGAGAAAGATACCAGAGCAATTTTTCATAGAGGGAGTTTATCTTTTTGACAGTGAGACATCGAATGGGATGCCTCAGGACGGCTACTTTAACACAATGAATATTCCCATACAGCGTATTGAAAAAAAAAACACTTTGTGGATGAGTCATGTAACTGCAGTTATGAAATCATCAATAAGTTGTTTGCCTACAGTCGTCGTGAACTAGTTTCAGTTTTGTCACTTTCATTGAAAAGTCGAACATTCAAGTAAAGCTTCAACACATAAACGCATTACAATCCTAGGTAATGAAGACAACCTCATATACAGCATGACTCCAAATAACTCTGGGACATATGCGTGTATACATTTGCTTTTTGGAAAGTTTAACGTGAAGCATTTACCCACCTGTGAGTTCACGGAGTTGCACTTCCTGTACTGCTCAGCGAGTCACTGCAATGCAAAATGACGTCGACTAGACCGGGTAACGTGAGTGCTTCATAACAAATCCCTTTGGTACGCGGACGGACTGTCCATAAGTTGTACATATTGCTACATTGGTGAACCATGTGCATAGCCCCAAGTCAGTCACGGTTTTCGACCATTGTATTCCAACACGGCCTCCAGCTAATTTTGCACTACGGGTGCATGTACTTAGCTTTCTTTGTATTGATCATAGTTATGTTTGTTATTGTACCATTTCACTATCGTCCATTTAACCTTGACTGCTTTCAGGAGATTGCAATGGTGTCATGAAGGATAAAAATGTGAGTTTTGTCCATCTGTTGCACGCTGCAGGTAATTTGGTTCCAGTTCAACCAATTTCGTTGCCGCTATTTATTTGCGCTTCTGTCGTCTCCCATTTGCTTGCCTTGCATCCCTTACTAACGTGCATTTTTGCATCGGTACTATGGAATTGTCACCGAACTGAAAAACGACCCCCCTCTTATAATTTTGTAGTTTCGCCAGTTACCCTTTTGGTATTTAAATATTTTCTCTTATGATTGCAATCCATCGACCAATCAGAATAGGCGACGTAAACGGGAACTTCGTCAGCGTTATTCGAATGCTGACCGGGAAAGACTTGTTATTTCCTGTTTTCCAGAAATAAACCGACATCAAGAACGGCGCACCATCTCCCATTTTATTGACTTATAACAACCAGGGTCACAAATTAAAAGGTTCCATTGCGCAGCGGGGGAGGGAGTCGTTTGCTCCGTGGAATAAATCAGTATGAAATTTAAATTCGGTAAATTTTCTACATGTATGTGATTTAAAAGGGAATGAAAGTGTCCTAAAAAGACTAGGAACCTAGCAAAGGCAATGAACCGAGTTGATGACCGACTGATTTACATAAGCACATTTCAACACCATGTACCATTTGAAAACGAAACAATCAAACGGTAGTAGTTTGTGGTCCGTATATTATACGCAGAAAGAGCGGCCTTCCAACATGTGACGGATTGAGGTTAGACGCTTAGATTGACAGCGAGCAGCTCTGCTCCAAACGTACTACGTAGCGGTTCTCCGCCAGTTGCAGTTGTTTGGAAAAGAAGGAAACTGAAGTGGTTGCCAAATGCCGTCCTACTAAGCAGTAGGACAGCCCCAACTCCAGTGTCAGATGCGTCGACCAATGGAGCTATAGTGGGGCGTCAGTCTTGGGGTGAACGGGCGTCGTGGCATCAGCTAACTGCGAATAAGTACGCTTGAATGGTGACTTAGCTTTGTCGTTGAAGATAATGGGCTCATTCGTCTTCTTTCTGTTCTTAAGCAAGTCAGTGAGGGGTTGGATAGTGTCTGTGCATTTAGGAATGAAGCGCCTGTAGAAGTAACCTGGGCCTAGGAACTCGCATAATTTGTCTAAAAAGCTGGGTACAGGGAACTTGCGAATAACTCTCACCTTGTCTGGGACGGGGTGTATCCCTTGTTGGTCGACCACGTGTCTGAGGAAGTTAAGCGAAGTTGCACCAAACTTACTCTTGCTGCGGTCGATAACAACACTATTCATTGCAAGGCGGTCAAAAAGGAGGCGTGTTCTTCATGTTTCTCCAAGGATAAACTAGCAACGAAGATGTCATCCAGATAGGCAAAAGCAAAGGGGAGTCTGCGCGTGATTTCGCAAATTAACCGTTGGAATGTTTGTGCTGCATTCCGTAAACCAAATAACATGCGCACTCACTCAAAAAAGGCCAAAGGGCATGATGATGGCCGTTTTGGTATGTCTGCTGCATGGTTCAACAGCTCGGAAAACCCACAAAAGGGGTACCACAATAGCAAGGGGGTGTCATTTCCCGAGCAATCCTGATTTGAGGTGGGGGGGGGCTTGCCACATGTTAGCCAGGCCACAACACCCCCAACCAAAATAATACTTCAAAGACAGCCGAAACCGGCCACTGATAAAAAAAACACTCCGCTGCCTGGCCTAGGCACGGTCTTTGTAAAATAACCCAATGTGTAAACACAAAGGACATCTTAACACACAGTTCTATGGGATTTGGCTGGGGGGCGGCTGGATTTTTTTTTTCTGGCTAGGGGGGCCCTGGCTTTAGTGCGACCAAACCAGGCTTTTCAGCATGAACAGGGGTAAGATATGATAAATGTTTTGGCATTTTGCCCAAAAAGAAAACACAATATAGTACGATCAGAGCCGATGTAAATGATGCAGGCTACTGAATTTCAGGAAATAGCCATCAAATTTCTGAGAATTCGAGACTACGTGTATTTCATGACTTCTGACTGATGGAAACACCGTTCCTGCCACAAGACATGTACAGTGGCTTCCACAGGAGTGCAAGTCACATGTACATGTATTTCCAGCCGTAGCTAAGTCATTTACATGAGGCCAACACGTTGGGCATCAGAATCATCGTTCTTGTCAGTTTCTGACTATCACCTGTAACTGTAAAGCTGGACTGATGCAATGAACACTAAACTAAGCAAGACAAAAACCCAGATACAATTTCAACAGTTAAACCAAATCATCAAAGGTGCCTAGTCAAGCACTACCCTCAACATTTTGACCGCTTGCAGCTCCCTCGCACGGCAAGATAAGTGAAGACTCAAAAACTAAATGGAGGGAAATTACAAGCAATCTTTATTGAATTGCCTGCTGAAACGATACAAGTTCTTTTTATATTTTAATTAAAACAGTTCACTTGTTTGAAAAACCCCGATATGTTTTTTTTTTACCTTTTGGACAGAGAGTGTTATAAAATACATGTAGGTGACTCACTCTGTGAAAATGAGTCACAAATCACCGAAGCCGCTTTTGAGTTTTACTTTATATTACACTGAGGAATTCGAGCTCTTTCTTTTGATGCGTCCCTCAATTTAGTGTGATGAAAACTGACGCGGTGTAGATTATGAAATGTTGAGCATTCCTATTGCTTAACCCTCAAAGAGCTGGGTTGTTTCGGACCAGCTCACAGTCCGCCGGGGGAATTCTGCCTCCCTGAATACTCGGCTGGGCCCGTGCCAAGCTCCATTTTGTTGAAACTTGGCATGCACATAAAGACTCTTGTTATCATTATAAATGTGGAGTTTGAACCCAATCAGACGTACATGTATGGTTTTGTTGTTACGGTCATTTGAATTTCAAGGCTACATGCATGCCAGCCCTCATGCACTGGGCGCCACAGTGGCTGACGTTTCTAGGGAAAATGGGCGCTGCGCCACAACAGTAGGTTCGATTTTCACAAAACTGGTGTAAAAGTGACCACAACGAGTTACTCTAAAACTCCTAAAGGTTCAGCTCATGAAACAGACACTGTGCCGATATCGGCAAAAATGTCAACCAGGAAGGGGGGGTGGATTCTGCTGCCCCCATCTCCTTGACTATTCAACGCTGTCTAAATTCTTTCACAGACCTTGACAAAAGTGGCCCTGATAAAGTGACTCATTTCACAGAGAGGGTCACAAATAAGCAAGTATAATTTGGTCATTTGTGTACATGCATATCCCCGCTGGACCTTGAAGTGTATACCCAGAAAGAAATGAGACCGAGGGGTACCCCCAC
>NW_019091418.1:626064-640660 GCF_001949145.1 Acanthaster planci
GTTCTCTCCGTCTCATACCTTGCTGCATATGCTGAAGTGACCAGAAAAGAGTCCCATTTGCTCTGGCCTTTGCATTCACATACACGTAGCAGTGTTACCAGACACAAGACCAGTCACAAGTGACAGGGTGAACAAAGAAATGCTTTTGCTGCAGTTCATATGAATAGCTTGTGGCTTGAATTCAGACTGGAGGTCTTATTGGGCATCTCGACAACAACACTGACACGTAGGACCCTCTTCCAGTCAACTATAGTCCCTCAGGTTGCACAGGCATGCGCTAATGTCCTCATTGCTGTAGTCCATGTACAATGTACACTGTTTTATTTACATGTATATAATGGCCAATGCCTTTGTACAGGTTGAAGAGTTGCAGAGACAATCTCACTCTGATGTCATATAAGTGGAGCACTATGTACGCCACAAGCCAGTGGGCTGCACCATCGTTTTCAGTAATACAAACTCAGGTTCTACTCATGACAAGTACATGTAGTTCACTGTCAACTTCTCAAAGGTAAGCAATGAACCAAGCCAGGGATTAAGCCAGGTCATCATCTTCAATGAGGTAGTTGGGGTTGTTGGCACTGAATCCTGCAATGCTCTCTCTTTTCTCCTCTATCTTGAGGCGTTTCTTGCGAGCGATGGGCTTGAAGGCATTCCAGACACGCAGACTGCCATCCCAAGAACCAGAAACGTACTGTCCACAAATGCAAACAACCAAAGTCGACAATTTTTAAACAATCTCATACATCCGTTCCAATGTACAGAACTTAAACTTCACTTAAACAGAATTTTGAAATCATGTAATTCAATTACACTGTGAATGAAATGTATCCATCAGCAAAACTCTGAAATCAAATTCTGTGTTTGAGCCCAACGATAACTTGGCAAGCAGCTGAGCTATCTTGCCTCTATAAAACTGTTAAAGTGACATGGAAAATGTGTATTTAAATTGAATTTGCACAGTCAATAAAGATTATTATACTCAGTTTAACCTGATTTCTTTCAGGCAGGTGTAGAATACTGCGTATGGAGTCTGTGTGTCCAACATTCGTCTGCACTAGTTTGTAGTTGTCTGGATCATAAACTCTGTTCAAAGAAAATGTGAAATAATTCAACAAATGCACTTCGCTCTCCTTCAAAAATTGGAAGTATACACAATCGTTCATCAATTTCAAATGCAAGGACTGCAACGGATGCAGCATTGCTTTTTTTTCTCACTGCAATGGCCTTGTCCAAAACTCTGGCATGATACATGTAGCTCGAGTTCGGGCGGCTTGTTCTTGACACGGGTTTCTTGTTCTCGCGCTCGAACAGCGGGAACACGACTCAAGTACACTGTCCTCAGAACAGGATCACTCACCATCTCCTCGTCAGGGTTTTACAGGAACACACAGAAATAACTCGTGAGATTTTGATATTTGCACAGCTGCAAAAAGAAGAGAGATGGCTCTCAAATCCATAGACCATGTAGACAATGGGTAGTTTAGCAAAATTAACATTCATTATTTTTCCGAAATGAATGTTCCTGTTTATATAGAAAAGAATACAGCCCATCCAAACCTTAACTCTCGAATAACGTATTTATGGACGCCGCCATGTTGCATGTTGCGTTCGAGCGGCCGACCCACAAACAACAAATCGAGCTGTTCATGAAAATACGGGAACAAGCTGCCCGAACTCAGCCCCTTATGTCATGCGTATTTGAAAAAATGACCCCGGTGATATACAAAATCGTCAATTCCTTAATTCCTGTCGCCAATGGCAGAAAAGGCCTGAATGCCATGACCTAAAATTTGACCACGTGGGCCAAGTACATCATGTGACACATGTGAGTATCCAGCGTCAACAAACATCGCGTCCTTCCATAACAGAGTGAGCAATAAGTGTCATTTACCAACACTATAAAGATGACAGTCGGTATAGAGACTACCGAAGTTCTGAGTGCTATACCAAAAATTGGTTTCATTTTTGGCAAACAACACTTAAGACAATTTGCTATGGTTGGACACCATGCTGTACTTACTCGGTGGGTGCAATTGGTGTAGTTGTTTTATATGTGCACTTTCCCGTGGAGTCTATTGGGCCCATTGTCCAGGAAAGCACAAAATGTTGCGTCATCAGCACAGAGGACTATTTTGCCATGCACAGTCATTTTTATTTTCACAGGTACCTCATGGACTTCTTAATGCACCATGGAAACCTGTTAAGGTCTTTGGGGAATAGCTAGCCTCAGTGAGACACTGGTAACGAGGTAATTATCATCTTATGGCTACTCTCCATCCACATGCCCAACAGTGAATTGACAAACACTGAAATCAACGCATGTCTCCAATGGAGAGATGTCTGTTATGAATGGGACATAAACCTTGTTAGGAATTATTGGAGCCATGGTATCAAGTTTGCCACTAGATGTTATCTGTAAAGCTGTGTGACATTGTAAAGCACAGCGAACTATTCCCCGACTAATAGTAATGGCTATCATTCTCAAGCTCGTGGAAAACAGACGCACTACACTATTCTGTGTTCCACGAGTGTGAGCGTGAATAACGAATTTATCTTCAAGCAAACGTGACTCCCAGTAAAGATGTTAACAGGGCCTATGTGCACAAACGTGCCACCTTTGAATTTACAGTAAATCATGCAGTTGCGCATGTTGCTTTTAGCATAAAAATACTGCATTCCGTTGAGTATACCGCATTTTGCAGAGTTGGACATAGATGGTACAACACGATTATAGGTCACTCTGTTTATTGCCATGGATTGACCAATCTTAATTGAGAATTCAAATTTGCCAGAAGATAATTTCATATGTTTGCTCTTTATGGAGCCACCATGGAAATGTTGCATGATGTAAACTGTACAGGTAGATAATCAATCAACATTGTAGGTAGACACGGATATATGGCAGTACGTGCACATGTTGATTGGCATTTTACATGACGACTGAAATTGGAATCACAACTTAATGCTGAGGTGTGGCAAAACAAACACCTGTGTTTCTTGGGAGAGGGGTGGATAGTCAATGTCAGCTGCAATGGTTCTTGGAATATGAGGTACTAGTTCCTTCAGCATTTCTCAATTTCAAGCACCTCTGTTAACTTCAATCAACTATCCCCCTCCAGACATATCTGTATTTTGTGTACTAATCAACACTTTTTCGCATCATGTCCATTTTCAGTAAGATTCTAGACTGAGCAATATTTGTATATTAAAATACAAGGCTTGCTGTTTCCTTACTAATGCAAACTAATTGCAGAGTAATTGGGCCTTATGATTTAATACGTGCGATTGGGTCCCAAACTGAAATTGTGGGATCAGGTCCCCCCCCCCAATTTGAAAGGATGGAGGAGGATTTTTGAAGTGACAGAAATCCCCATTCCTGGACAAAAACGATAAACTCCGACAAACATCATCAGAAGAACTCACTCATGAACTGACTGCCTTTCTATAACTTTACGTTTTCAAAACCAGGACTGGACCTGGACGTTACATCTCGGGCAGCCGGAAGAAAGGGAGAAGCAACTGACAGGTGCACGAGACTGACAACTGAATGGGAGCTGGTCAACTAATTGACGACTCACTTAATAGTGTTTTGAACACCAGCTATGATGCAGCTGTTGTAGGCATCTATGCAGAGAGATGTGATGGCTCCGTGGGTTGCCAGCACCTGTATACAGGACATACCATCACCGCTCTGAAACAAAATTCAAATAATAAACACGATCAAGATGTTTCACTTTTCAATACGTTGTACGTGTATGTCAGACACAATCTACAAAAATTTGAAGCCAGGGGAGTTTTAGGGGACAATTTAAGAGAGTAAGAAGCTCTTTTTCACCTTCTGCAAAAAGAAGCAAATAAAACTATGCAACATTGGTAGTCTCTTCTAAAGGCATTGTTTTGCTCAATGCTCCAAAAAGCACATCATGACATATGACATTTGACCTACTCATATAGAGCAATTCCAGGCCTCATCCGCCTGTCACCCAAGTCAAACTAGAAGAGGGAAGTTTATGACAAGTGTTCTCCCTAAACGCACAAGAATAGAGGGATCCCAATACGACGCTTTTAGCGTCGATCTGCGCACTTCCGCGTTTGAAAACGAGGCTGTATGTGTCAGCTTCAATTCTTAATACGATCAGACAATTGAAAGTAAGGAGTCAAGACACAAAATACATAGAGGTATGTTAAATTCAGACTTTTCAGGCGGCAAAGTTTTGTGGAAGAGTCTCTCAGGATGACTTGAAACGTAAAATAAAAAGAAAAAATAACACTTTACCGCGAACTACCTGCAATGGTCCTGTATCTTGTGCAGTGGGTGTGGTTTAAACTGAAGTGGCGTCACACTTACGAACCGGATACTCCACGTACTGTGTGGACTCCGTGGGCGCGCCCGAGGAAGTTCAACACAGAGAGCCTCGGTTTCAATGCAGATATGCGCAAACGGCGCTAATATGAAATCCGTCTACATGTATTTGATACTACAGAATTGAACAACAATCCTGGCACTCCAAAATGTGAATGTGTGAACGTAAAGGTCGAGCAACTTTGACTGATAAAGCAAATAGACTATTTCTGTCTGCCGCACAGTGAAATTTACTGAGACGGTTTTGCTTTAACTCTAACAAAGCTTGGAGGGGGATGCACATCGTCAACACTTTCTCCAATAGTGTCGATGTGCAACTTTATTTCCTATGCACCTAGCCTGAAAACATGCTTTGGGGATTTTTTAGCAACTTGTTGCATTTATTTGAAATCAATTTTATGAAAATCTCACACAGATTTCAAACTTCTGGTATACATGTACACGCACAGTAAGTTTCAAATTGAATGGATTTGTGACAGCTGAGTTCTCTGGGAGCAGAATCCCCCTGCAGTCAAATGGTCGTTAACTACTTTGTGCTGGGTTCAATTAAAATGGCCGTGCACAAATACAGGCATTTTTCATGATTTTCCATTTTCGAAATTCTTCAAGAATTCATTACTTCATTTACTAGACATTTACACCCACAGGAATGATTGTCTGGTGGCTACTCTAATCTGAGAGGCAACATCTATTGACGCCCGTGTATTTCAGCCAGGCCTGCTGCCTTGTAAAGAGAGCCCAGATTGTGCAATGTTGCATAATTTTCTTTTGCTCTCGAAACTAGAGCAGTTCACGGCTGGCGTCTTTTTCAGTGAGGCCAGACTAGCGGGCAGCAGTAATGTGTTGCTCGGCACAGCAGCACTGGAGAGCTTTCATCCGTGGTTGTAATCTTCCGTACTGAATGCCACAAATAGTGGTATAGTGTTTCCAAAAAAAGGACGGGTTACCTCCGCTATTGACAACTGAAAAACTGTTCCTCAAGTCCCAGCAGCTCGGCCTTTTGTTACAAGACCCGGCTCTTTTGTCTGATTTCGGGCTCCCCGACTATGCGTACAAACATAAGGTACCCGATACCGGGTCCCCCGGTGCAAAGTAGTTAAAAACCTGGCTCTTTTAAGAGTTACATTTCAATCTTTCTAGAAATGTTTTTGGGATATCTATATCAGACTAAGATTGCAATTTGAGAATATTTAATACCATTTTTTGAAACACTCATGAACTAACTCTTTATAGAGTTAAACCATCGAAGCCATTGAGTTGTCGATTTACGTACTCACCCATATTCTGATTGTTCCATCCTCTGAGGCGGTGACCCAGTTGGAGCGTGCCCTGGACCATTTGACCTGAGTGATTTCCCCCTCGTGTCCCTGTAGAGTGTTGCTCAGACGCATCTTGCTGCCATCAGGATCAAAACTGCGTATGTAAACCATCTTGTCGCTTGAAGCATAGGCAAACTCCTTCCTATAGGATGCACACAAATAGAATGAATTTATGACAACAGAACCAATCTCATCATAAACTACAATATGGACTTGTTTTTAGGTCTTGAGTGTCATTTTGTAGTTTTCTTTAAAGTAAAAAAATCTGTAGTTTGTGAACAACTGCACTAGATTCACCTATAATATAAAAATATTTCGGGCATTTATATAGCATTCTTACACAAAGTGGTATCACAACGCTTAAAAGTAATACAGAATGAGAAAAATAATAAAATTATGGGCAACTAGGCTAATGACTCACGGAAAAGAAGAGTTTTATGCAGTATTTTGAATTTTAGTGAGGGAAGTTGCATGACGGGTCTTGTGAGGAAGATTATCCCAAAGGTTAGGAACAGCTGCATAAAAACTTCTGTGGAAATGGAAGAGCGAGTTTCGGGCTTAGTGAGAATTCTGGTATCTGAACTGCACGTATGTAGAATGGAGTGTACAGTTCAGCCGGTATGGAGTGATGAGTTCTGATATGAGCAAGGAAGCATAGCAAAAAAGCTGACAGCTTTAATCGTACAATTAAATACCTATGGTGCAATGGGCCCACGGCTCTTGCAGCATGAACACAGTGCTAAGTGTTTCAATATGTGAACACCTGTCACAGCGCCTAGACTACCTACAAGCACTCCCTTAATAACAAAAAGTGACAGGTGGCTATATCTAAATGTCACTAGCACCACTTGCAAGGACTTAGTAATATGCATTAGATTTGCACAATATCTCTTGTGCACTGCATGCCACAGATGTCCCCACAAGCGGTGGTATATTCACTAAATAAAAGACTGTTGTCTCAAAAACGTCGCATGGTCTACGCACCGTGTCCATTTGCAAATGTGCACTTTCAAGAAAGCAAACGTAATTTTTTAAGAGCCTTCAAATTCAAAGCAACTCCCAAATTATGAAATAGAAAATCCCATCAAAATTCAGAAAAGGAATTTAAGTCTTTCACAAAATTCCCAAAAGTGATCTTGTAGAAATTTTGAAGTTAGTTGCCAGTACTACATGTATGCTTACCTCTGACAGCTGTAGTCCATATCAATTACGATGCCATCACACGCCAATTCCTGCACTTCATATGAGTCACGGGAAGTGTTGCGGAATGTATCATGCAGCCTGAAATAAAAACAAAGTTTAAGGTGTGACTTAAAATAACTGTATTTTACAACGTAGAAGTACATAACGCCCAGGTACATGTACATGACACAATGCTCATGTAGAATTGCACAGGACATACCGAGACACTGTAATGCAGCATCAGAAATACAGTCTCAGTCCTCTCTTTAACAGCAAGTCTGCAAATTCTGAGCTTTAGTATTACAACCACATGGAAACTAATGACCCTCCTTAAATTGTTTTTCTAAAACTGTTAATTCTAAGATGGAGAAATCGTCTTGCACACTTGCACTTGTGATACACATGCTTGTATGCATTGGAAGAAAAAATGACACAAGATACTTGGAGAAAGGCTGGTTCATTCTACTACTGGTCAACACGAAAGCCAAGCATGTTTTCCATCACAAAACATTCTGCAGTGAAAATTACTTGAGTTGGAAAGTGTTCAACTGTTGCAAATTCGCACCACAAATACTGGATGTGAAAATTCTGTGTTCCCGTCAACTTTTGCACAGAGTGGGAACAAACCTCAAAGCTTAAGCTAGTTACTAAAGGCCAAACACGGAGATGGATTAAAGGACTTGGAACTAAACCTAAATGTGATCTACATGTATTTTAATAGTTTCAGAATAAAAGTGAAGAGGAAAGTAACATCTGATTGGCTGACCTGAAAAAAAAGGATTACTTAAGGCTATCTGTCAAGTCCTTCACAAATATGGCTCAATGGAAATTTTATTCAGGTTTAATCACATTTACAATCCAAAGTGGATTTAGACTTAGGATATTTGCTCATGCACAATTGGGTCTATACAGTGAGTACAAGGGGCAAAAAACGAAGACAAATTTCATTTGATGAATGATACTTACGTGCCAGTTTCCAAATCCCAAATACAGATTCTTCGGTCCCAGCCTGAACTTAACTAAGGAGACAAGGCAAAACAAATTTAAAAGCATTAACTAATTACTTTGTAAGTACGAGTGAAAGCTTTCTGTGGTGGAAGCAAGACGGACTCGGAGGAGAGAAATTTGTGTGTACACCATGTGGAATCGCTAACTTCTAGAGGTGTGGTAATCCTGATAAGAACAGGTGAGCAGTAACTCAACATGTTTTACACTATTGTCACGTTACATTGCCTACAGAGAGCTTGATTGCATTACCGCCACTTTGGTCTAGGACCGTTTTTTAAACTTCCAATGTAAATCAGCACACACCATGTAAGTTGTACCAAAACCACTGTCTCTACCAATGAGGGTCAGGCAAGTCACGCAGCTGCTGTGGCCAATGAGGACATTCTTACAGATGAAACCAGCCACACGATTGGTCACCGAGTCTTGGGCCTGATGAAGAGACAAATATCTGCAACTGGTGAATGGACTCGGTAGTTCTACATATAACAGGCTTGAGCCTTGAGGAATGATTACATCATCAAACACTTTGGAGCAAATGCAAACCATGTGCCAGCACCACTTGACACACTGTCATTATTTTATTAAAAATAATCCAAGGTCTTAAAAACGATCAAAGTGTTCTATACTTCTATACAGGTAGGTATCTCCTACACAATTTCACAAGACATTGATAGACAATGTATTGACATACTCTGCCTTTTTGACGTGAGATATAACAGAATTTAGAAGTCACTATACCACCGATCATTCACCTGTTCCTATTGGCTCACGGTCAATAGCCTGTGTATTTGGTGCTTTAAAATGGCACATGAAACTGAAAGTTGGCTTAAACACTTTTCAATTAAAGTTTTTCTCAGAATGACACCTTAAATTTTCATGTAAGGAAACCATGTTTTCTGTGATTTCATCTGTTCAAATAAATATGGAAGCATCCAAATCGAACACAGTGCCATTGGTCTTCAGAGCTCAACTATAACACTTAGACCTGTGAAGTCATTTTATGACTATTCCCAGCGTTTTTGGTTTAATTCTTCGGTGTGACTCCCAGTTTCATTTTCAGTGTAAATCTGCAGCACAGACAACTCTGAGGCAGTTAGCCTACTTAGAAAACATTTAGGTTTTTACCAGAAAAGTCTCATGGGTGCACAGAGGCATGAGGTGTTGTCTGAGAATGAACTAGTAATACCAACATTGTAAATATCAAGGTTTGTAGAGTGAGTTGGCCCAACCTGACCTGAGCACGTTTCAAACTTTCAATTCTTGAAAGAATGCACATTGTGCACGTATGATTGCATGTCAAGGCTTTTGAATTTTGCAGGTGCAGACTGTGTTGCCTGCCCGTTTACACCGTATTCCATTCATGTCCGTTGTGGACAGATTTTTAGACTTAAAGATCGGTCTAATCAGAGGCTGTATCCAAGTCAGAACCCTCTTTGGACAACTGTACATTTGTGTTCCACTGATATTGCAATGAGTTACGTCCAAAAATTGTTTGAAAGCCCATACAAAACGATGCAAAACCACGCGAGAATGCATGACACAAGAACTTTGCGAGCCTGGCCTCAAACTTTCCCTTCATATTGGAGGTATTGCGGTACCTGACTATCCATCAGGCCTGTTTGGTACAGACCGTTTTCACCTAAGAGTTCAGAGTCCTCACGGAGCAGAACAGCATACTTCTTGACCAACTCTGGCATGCCCACCGGCTTCATATCTCGCAGAGCATTGACAGCCGCATCATCAAAGCCCCACACATCTAGAGAATGAGCACAGTTAGAGAACCATAATTTCTGCAAGGCCGGCATGATTAACTCTTGATTAAATCCTTCTCAAGGGCATTGTGGAAATACAATTTTAAACGTATAGGAGTCACCTTTGCAAAATATTTTTTTTAAGGTAGTTATGTCTGGATCTCCTGAGTGCCTTAATCCTCCATTATTCCCACCAAAAAACCAGCATTATTCATGCATAAGCTCATCATGAACAAAGAAGAAACTTCATCTTTGCACAAAATGAAAGAGCATGCATTTGGTTTAAGCAAGACCATTCTTCTGCGGTTTTCCTCCCACACCTAAGGCTGGGCATTCCAAATTCCTTTCGAACAGGTTTTTTTAGTCTTCCTATCCAGTTGTTTTAAAAGTGATCTTTGGTGTCACGACCAGAAATAGGATGATATAATAAACAAGGGAACAAAAGACAATTCAGGTTTGCATTCCTACAATCAGGCACGTAGGAAAGAGCCCAAAAGAGCCCAAACAAGTGGGACACATATCGGTCAAGAATTGAGGATGCCTTTGCCTCTCCCTCGCTTTTCGCACAGTCTACAGCAATAAAGAGATTAAGCTGAGTGGTACTATCCAGAGTTCAATAAAGTCTTGTTGGTCAAGCTCTGCCAGACTAAGAAATGGTTACTTACAGATGTTGCCATCTTCTGACCCCAGCAGGAGGAGATCCAGATCCTCGGCAAATGTGGCTTTCAGAAGTGCTGGGTGGTAGTGTTTCTGATGTTCTGCAGGCTGCAGAAATATGATAGGAGAACTTTTTGAACAAACCCACATGAGTCACATGATGATGAATGCCATAGTTGAGTTGTACGCATACGACAATCTTTAGCCAGGTAACGTCAGATTTTCTTACCTGAAACATTTGCTGGGGACAGGTTTCTTCACCGTAAATTCAGAAACTAGAAAACTGTCAAGTGTAGATTGGTCATTTTATGCCGCACCAACTGCGTCAACCCCAAGATTGACTTCAACCCGGGTTGAACTCAACCCTTCTCTGGACCAGGGTCAAGATTTATCAACCCCGGTTGGTGCTGAAGTCCAATTTAAACTCACCCTTATAAGCTCGGCTCACATGAAACAAGTATAAAACAATGCAGGGTTGAAAGGTCACAGTTTTTAACCCCAAGACTTCCACCGACGTGTAACTGATGTAAAAGTGTGGTCCTGGAGCACAATCGCCAAATCCGGGTCATGGACATGAGTTGATTACAGTCCTTCACTGCCCATTTCGGTTATTTGGCATGAATCCACATGACATTGTTGAAAAGGCACATTTCTTCATGGTAAATTTATTGATTACTCCCGGCCATGGATAATTGCTCATCTGCAGACGGACCTCCCGAATACCTTGTTCACTCACTCAGAACACCCCGTACTTCACAGATTTTGTGCAAGATAAATTACAAGATCTTCAATACGGGCGATTCACAATAGTGCGCATCATAGAGTTTGCAACACGTTGGCCAATCACAATGCGCGAAATTTGTCGACCCGATGCCCGTTGGGAAAGGGTCGACAAATTCCGCACATTGTGATTGGCCAACGCATTGCAAACTCTCGAGGGTGCACTATTGTGAATCGCCCGTATTGGACCATGGAAGAGGCTGCCGTGTTTTCCTCAATTTTTGTCAAGTAGTTAACTCAAACATAAAACAATTAAGTTGAATGAAAACTCTGGTAAATTTTTATAGCCCTAAATCAGCCCTAGATCTTGTTAATGCTCGCAGCAAAAAACCAATACCTCTCTTTTAATAATCAGGCACAGATTTCCGAGTGAAATATTCTTTGGGACACACTTGACAAAAACCCAATTTTACTTAACCAATCCCGATTTAAATGTTTGTTTTTCAGATACACAGGCCACACTTTACTGTTTAATATTTATTGTGAGGTCCCAAAATGCTGTGGGGACTCGCTACACTTCCCTACAATCCCGTCCAAATTTTGGAGAATTTATAAAGGAAACATCCTTCAAACAACTTTTCTGACAGTGAAGGCTTACGGGGTCCCAGAGCAAATTATTACCTGTGCCTCGGGCTTGTTGAATATGTAATGGCTACCCAGCTGTGGCTTGACTACTCGTACGACTGAGCTGACTTGCACCTGTTGGTGTGGGTCTTTCTTGAGATTCATCACCTGGGTTAACTTGTTCTTGGCCTCAGCTAAAAGGAAAGTCTCTTTGCTGTGAGACAGTCAAAAAGAGGACACTGAGGGCCCGTTTGTTTGATCTGGATCTCGATCAGTGATCCCAAAGCTGGTTCGCATCATCCGTTAGGAGGCTTCCGCTGTCTGAAACCATCACTAATCATGATCCATGAAACAAACAGCCTCTCAATCGGTCTAGTCAAGTTACTGGATCACATGGTCGAAGAAAATCAACATCAACCACGAATATCAATTTTTAGACGAAGAAAAAATTTCTGCAAATCTTTCTTTTCAATTTTAGATACTACAATCTATTCTAGGGTTAATACGGTGACAAATGCCCAACGATTACCTCACCTGTACATGAAATGATTGGACTGCAGCCTCTCCCATTTGTTGGCTTGACCGTCACTCCCACCGTCAAAAATCAGAATAGGCACCTTGTGGGCTGCAATTGGAGAGCAAGCATTTCTGGTGAGCTCAACCAACGGAAGCTGGGAACCAGTGATGCAACCGAGTCCAGCCCACGTTCCTGGAAGTCCCTGCAAGTTCACTGCACGGCATGTTATCTCTAGCCAAGTCGGAGGCTATTCCAATGGACGGTAACCCAAAACTCCCGTTCCATTGTTCACCTTGTTACTTATGGCCGGTCTTATGAATGGACTTTGATGGACTTGCAAAGGGATTTATATGAAAAGCCTTAAGATGGACCTGATTTAAAGACCAGTCTAGAATAAAACCTGCAACAGAAATGCAAGACTATACGCAGTTAATATGGTTCTGTATGAGCTTTCGCGTCATTATGTTCTCTTACTTACTGTATGTCAGACACTCTACAGCATGCTTGCATTTTAGAGCAGTGATGCAACCTGATGGGTTGTATTTCCACATCATGAGATGACGACGACTTGTACTAGCTGCAATGGAGATGAATATATTAAAAAATCTGTACATAGAGGCATACGTGTATGTATGGACAAATACAAAATTACGAATCTGGTCAACTGGACTGACATGGGAATGCAGACACAACTGGTGTCCAGACCCATTTATGTTGGTCTTTAGCTGTGAATGAATGATGGGATTATTGTGTGGTGGAGAGGCAGTGTGAATACCTCTTTTGTCAAGTCGTCCAGGAACACTTAGAATGACCTGAAGTCTAGTCGCCCGATTCATTAATTCTGTATTCCTAGAAAAATTACCTGGATGAGTCAGAACATATACGTGCCTATACCTGTGACTGACTTGAGCTCTGTACACGAAGCATTGTATGAAGGCACCACAAGGTCTAGTCACAATGAACCAAATAAAAGCACTTGATAAGAGTGGGCTTCCTCTCTTTGTCAAAGGGTGTTGCCTCACCTCATCAAGGCTGAAAGAGGGGTCTGACATTTTGGTGCATAAATGTGAGTTGCTCTTTGAAAATGAGCCATTTAAAAGAAAAATTGTGTGCTATGCACCAAGTTGAACTGCCACGTGGCTCTCTCTTTTTAGCCAATCAGGGGGCTGCTTCTGGTCACAGTGGATTGACCAATTTAGAGACCAGCATGTAGAACCAGGATACTGGTTCACAACACTTTGCTTTTTGTGGTGTAACTTTTATCAAGGATAAGTTTGATCAAAGACCATAAATGACCATACCGGTAGTTTGAATAACTCTGATTGAACGCACACTAGTCAACGATGGTTGGACTAGTCTAGTCAACTATTTTTGATCAGCCTACCGAGGCTGGTCCCATCATTTGTTGCCATAAATCATTTCTAATAGCATAGTGCAGGGGGGAGGAAATGCCGGCAAAATAGTACACGTACATCATTTCCACTTTTTGCTATTGGGCCCTTCCTAAGGCTCCCTATTCTCCCCTTCGGCCTAATGACCTGACAACGGTTGACTAAGGCCGTTCCCACTTCAACTTCTTTGCACATGCACTAGCTACCAGTACATGCCGAATCAACAACCAGGGGCCAGTTTCACAGAGCTGCTTAAGCACAAAGTTTGCTTAAGCGTGAAAAAGCCTTGCTTGACAAATCAGGCTACCAGCCAAAACTCCATGTATCGTGTATTGGAATGGTATTCACCTGTCTTTTGGTTAGCATGATAATCCCATCACGTAGATTTTGAGCAGCCGTTGTTTTTTAAGCAAGGTCTTTTGCTCTTAATCAAATTTTGTGCTTGAGCGGTTCTATGAAATTGGCCCCAGTTTACTAGTGGTCCTTGGTCATACTTGCCTCTTGAATTCTTCATTAAGGCTGATAGGTCATCACCCAGATAATTACAAATTATAATTTGAAAGACTCTCACTTCCTCTTGCAGTATGTAAAGTAACCAATGGACACTCACATGACATTGGCCAGTCACATTTAAATTTTTCAAAGCTGACTTCATGATTTCAGAGCAAGCATTTCTCGACCAATGATCAAAAGTTCTGGATTTTACCCAGCAACGAGCCACCAGTCTCAGTTGATGAGTCCGGTGTCACTAATTTGGATTCAAGATATATTATTTATTTTTCCTTGGACGCTGCTTGATCTTGATATCTGGCTCCAGATTCACTGAAACTTTCCATGCTACCAAATGTCTCTGCCACCAAACAATTTGCAACTCATGACATTTATACGCATCCTTGAGCCAAAAATGGCAGCTGTACATTTTTCCACTTAATCGTGTAACACATCCAGGTATATCTGAAATCACATAGCACCAACATAGCTACATGTACATGTATTCAACTTGTGAATGTGAAACAGCATGGTACATGTACATGTAAGTGTCACGGTCAGAGACTCACCAA